>PITA01014571.1:0-53142 GCA_004023965.1 Spilogale gracilis | reverse complement strand
TATGTGGGACTCAATCCGGGGAGTCCAGGATCATGACCTGAGCCGAAGGCAGTGGCTTAACCAACTGAGCCACCCAGGTACCATTCACATTTTTCAAAAGACAATTTTGGCTACCCCATAAAACACTGAATGGGCAATTTTGGGGTGCATTAGAAAGCCATTATTACACTCAGGGTGAGATGGTCTAAGGCAGGGAGGGAATAGCTTTATCTTTTTATTTGGCCTGAGGCTGCCTCTGCCCATTTCTGAGTTTTTCATTAAAATCATGACATCATCCTGCAGGATCTCTGCATGGGCAGTTTCCGGTATTTTGGTTCAATCTGTCCTGTAGCTACTGCAACCCAGGCCTTAAAATCATTCACCTACAATCAACAAGGGGAGACCGGAATCCTGGCAAATCTCGTTACCAAAGATGAAGCTCAAAAAGCTAAACACTTGCTTTAAAAAAAAAAAAAAAAAAAGGTCCAAACCGCAGGGAAACACGCAGTCCTTGTTCTTAAGGTGTTTCTTTTCTTTTTAAAATTTTATTTATTTATTTGACAGAGAGATCACAAGTAGCCGGAGAGGCAGGCAGAGAGAGGAGGAAGCAGGCTCCCCGCTGAGCAGAAAGCCCGATCCAAACACCCTGAGATCATGACCTGAGCTGAAGGCAGAGGCTTTAAACCACTGAGCCACCCAGGCGCCCTTTAAGGTGTTTCTTAACAGGGACAAGGCACTGAAAAGCTGTGCCTGCTTCGGTGAACAAGACTGCACGATCACGTTCAACAGCTAAAGCTCTTCCCCCTATTCGCGACCCACAAGCGAGCGCGCTCTTCTCCACCCAACAACCGGTCTAAAGCACAAAGCCCCAGCACCGCAGACTCCACCGACACCGCGCGCGGGACCCGACTACGACGTCGGCGCGCAGTCCCAGGACCGCGGCAGGTAGTGGGCCGGAAGGTGGAAGCTACGGAAGGGGGCGGACCCCCGGTCACACCATTTTCCGCTTTCGTCATTTCCGGGTGCGACCACCGCTTCAGTCCGGCTGGGCACTGGACGCGTTGGGTCCTCTCTTACTGCATCTTACTGTCTGCACAGCCGCCCCTTCCCTGTTCCCAGCGGGAAGGACATGAGTGTTCCTGGGCCGACATCCCCGGACGGGGTCCTGGCAGGGCCACCCCACGGCCTGGCGGCCGGGGAGGCGACGCCGGGTACGTGCAATGGGGCGGGGCGGGCGGCCGGCACCCGAGTGACTGGGTCTCCCGGGGTCCCCCGCGGGTGAGAGCTACTTGTCTCTCAGGCTCTGGCCCAGCGCGCAGGTCGGCCCCGGGGTCGAGCCGAATGAGTGGGAAACGAAGTCTGGAGCGGAAGCGGGGTTTGGGGGGCAGTTGATGACGAGGTCATTCTGCGTTTGTGTGTTGACTCCAGCACATTGTTGGCTATTCGTTATATGTTAGTGGTCGAGAAAGAGTTTGTCAGGAGGAGGATCGGTTTGTCGTTCAGAGAATTGATGTACCAAGAATTGTTGACCACTCACTCACAAGTGCTGTCCTGCTTGTTGACCTTCCTCCAGCAGCTTTCCCAGCCTGAGTTCCAGGAGATTTAAGCCCTAACACCCTAAGGCATCCATTGACTGTAATAAATGGACTCGCCAGGCATCCTGAATGGCACTCTTTATGTATACCATCCTTAGGAGAATTGAGAAAATAGAACAGTTTCTGTCACATGAGGAACCCCAAATGAGGAAGGCTGCAGGGCTTTAGATGTGTTTCTTTTACCTCCGGTTCTAGGAATATAGGGGCTACTTAAAAGTAGTGCTTTCAGCCCTTTCTTGGTCATGCTGTCCTCAGTGATCGCCCCCTCTTTACTCTTTCATAAGCTGATCTATTAATATGATTTCCGTGTATATATGTGCAGCTTGGGTCCCTCTCCTCTTGCCTCTCCATCTGCTTGCTGGGTGCTTTGACATGGTTGTTCTGCTCTAATCTCCGATAGTGAGTTCCATCAATAAAAGTAGATGTCTGATTCTGTTAATGGTGCCAGGCTACTCTCAGTTCAAACTTTGACTTACTTTTGACTTTCCTCTACTTGCCTCCTGCCTCTGTTTAGTCTAGGGATTCTACTATGCAATTTCCATCTCCTCTCTCTGGTTTCACTCTGAAGGACAGTTCTAAGGCTATCCACCTCTACTCTCTTACTCCTGCACCTGTCCCACTGTTGTCGTATCACTTCCCTAAGATACAGCTCCAGTCATGTCATTTTCTTGCTTAGAAACCTTTAAAATGGCTCCTTACTACTTACTAACCAAAGGGCCAAACCCCCTAACTTGACACTCAGGGGTCCTCATGGGCTGGCCACGTGGTCTTACAAGCTCACTACTGCATATGTCCTATGTTCCAGGCACCCCAAACTATGTTCTCTTTCCAGAGCAAGCCCATATTTCCACCTTTCCTTATGCTGCCTTTTTGTTGTTTTGTTGTTGTTAAACCAGATAGTATTCCTTCCACTCCTTTAGAAGTCTTACCCATTTGGAAATAGAATAGTGGCCTTCAAAGATTGTTGGTAGGCATATAAATTGATGCCCTATCTTAGGAAGGCAGTTCTGCAATGTTTGTTTAAGAAATGCATAAGCGGTTTGAGAAATGCATAAGCGGTTTGTCCCATCATTCTATTTCTAAGAATTTATCCTACAGAAACATTGACATGGATATGCAAAGGCAAGCAAGGAAACTAATGGCAACATTGTTTGAAATAGCAAAAAGTGAAAATAACCTAAATACCTATCTTTAGGTATCTTAGTCTGCATGGGCTGCTACAACAAAGTACCATAGACTGGGTGGCTTAAACAACAGGTAGTTATTCCTTGAAGTTCTGGAGTTCTACAGAGTCCAGGATCTATGTGCTGGGCAATCAGGTTCCTGGGAAGATGCCTCTTCTGATGTTGCAGACAACTGTCTTCTCACTATGTCCTCACACGGTGGAGGGAGAGAGTTCTGCCTTCTCTTTATCTTTTAAGAATAACTCCATCGTTGTGGGGAATGGGCAATGAATCTTGGAACGCTGAAAAAAAAATTTAAGTAACAATAATAAAAAAAAAAAGAATAACTCCATCGTGGGGCCCCACCTTCATGACCTCATCTAAACCTAATTACTTTCCAAAGCTCCACCTCCAGATACTTTTATGTTGGAGGTTGGGCTTAAACAAAAGAATTTTGTGGGGGGGGGGTGGAGGTGGGGGGGACACACACAAATATTCAGTCCATAACGGAACTGGTAAACAAAATACGGTGAAATTCTATTCTGTTAGAAGGAATGTAATAGATGCATATATATACATATGGAAAGGTATCTAAGATGTGTATTTAAGAGAAGAATAATATGCACAATATTTCATTTTTGATTAAAACAGTTTTTTGTTTTTTTTTTTTAAGATTTTATTTATTTGACAGAGCAGGAGAGTAAAGGCGGGAGGAGCGGCAGAGGGTGAGGGAGAAGCAGGCTCCCTGCTAAGCAGGAAGCTTGATGATGGATGTGGGACTTGATCCCAGGACAGATGCCCAACCGACTGAGCCAGCCAGGTGCCCCAAGAAAGAATATTTTTACTTTTCAGATTATATTTCCCTCTTTTGTATTTCAAGTTTTTACAATGTGTTATACTCAAAAAGAAAAGTCTATCCATTCTGCAAGCTTAAGCTCCAGTTCCCACACTTCCTTAGAATTTGTTCCCAGGGGCACCTGGGTGGCTCAGTTGGTTAAGCGACTGCCTTCCACTCAGGTCATGATCCCAGAAACCCGGGATCACGTCCCACATCGGGAAGCCTGCTTTTCCCTCTCTCACTCCCCCTACTTGTGTTCCCTCTCTGGCTATGTTTCTCTCTGTCAAATAAATAAAATCTTAAAAAAAAAAAAAAGTTGTTCCCAGACTTCCCGGATGAACTTGATCTTTCTGTCCTCTGAATTCCCATAACAGTTTCTTTTTCTCTAATGGCACTTCTCATATATTATGATTACCTTGTATTGAGCCCCTTCAGAGAAGGGGACTTGCTTAGTTTATTCTTGTAACCTTGGCAACTAGTACACTAGTGTGAGTATTAATGCAAGTGTGTAGCTATTGTTTCTTGTATAGTAGGGTAAGGACCCTTTCTTTTTCTTTAATCTCTCACAGTAAAGTACCTTGGATTTAGTGACTTGATGAATTTAGAAATGTAAGTTAGACTTTCCCATAATTAACCAGAAGATTGGGGTGGGGTAGGGAGAGGTCTGTGAATTAAAATGTTTATAATGTAAGGGAAGTGTATTAGTTGTTGTTCCTTAAAGGGTATGTCAATACCCTTATTTGGGTGTTTCTGTTGTTTATCTGTCATACTTGTTTTCTATATTTCCTTAAAGAGAGTTTGCTGTTGTTTGCAATGTTGACTGTAATTGAGCCTTAAGCAATGGCATTAATTTTTGGATATACTTTATTCCCTTCCCATCTGATGGCACATTAGTGGCAATATCTGTAAAACTCCACTTTTTCCCATTATATACATTTTAATATTATTTATTTATTTATTTATTTATTTAGATTTTATTTTATTTATTTGACAGAGAGAAACACAGCTAGAGAGGGAACACAGGCAGGGGGAGGGAGAGAGGGGAAGCAGTTGCGCCACCCAGGCACCCCTTTCCTGTTAGATATTTATTTGATTTGTGGACTGCTTCAGTTTCTATTTAGTTCTTACCTGTTTGAATATTGCCTTGCTACTTGGACAATTCCAGAATTTGTTCATATATTTCTCAGAATCAAAATAAAAATCATACTATTTTTTTTGATCTATAAAAACTTACTTTGAATATGATAACATGTTGTTTTTCTCAATCTTGCCAAAATTTAAATCTGTGGTAAAAACTATACTTGGACCATGATTCATATGTAGTGTGCCATAATAAATGTATTTTATATAATGATCTATTTTGATGTTACTGATTATTACCAGATTATGATTAAATGGAGATGTTTCAGAGTTTAATATATAAAAATGCTTTTAGAGTACAGTTTTAATGTGACCATCTCACTTTTTTTCTCATTCTAAACCAGTGTTTCGAAAGTCTTTCAAGCCATTCATTAAACCCTGTTTAGAAACCGTTTTGTACTTTTCTTGGTAGGAGTAATGATTGATGGGTCTTGCTTTTAGATGTTTTTGAGTGGCTGGCACAGTGCTTACACTGTTACTCAAAGGAGAAGTATGAAACATGGTTCCTGGCATCACATTGAGATTTGCATGCAATTATTATACACTATTTTCTATGGTAAATTAAGGTCCTGAGTCTCAAGAGAAATCCTTTGAAAATCTTTCTCCTAACAAATGATAAAACAACCTTCCTTTTACATGTAAAAAATATATCAAGCTATATGCAAAGTAAACGTTGACCCAGATTTTTACTTAACATCAACTGAAAATAATTTTTTTTCAGGCATTGCATTTCTGCATGCTTTTTAAAAGAAGAATTTATTGCTTTCATTCAGTGATGGTTTCCCACTGTTAGGCCTCAGACCCTTAATCATCCATTGAAGCCTGTAAACCCTCTGCCCTGGAAAGTACGTAAACATACAGAATATGTTTTGCAGGTGTTAATGTTCTTTTAATGCAGACTTTTCCGTATACTAGTAGCTTAAAAACAATTTTTGAGTGCTCATATCCTGTTTTTTAGAGGACACTCAGAAGGTAAAACTAAATAAAGCAAAGGAAGGATGCCTGTAGTATCCTGTGTGTGTGCTGTGAACCGCACTGCCAGCCCCCTCCCTCCCCACCACTCTCTTACCCTCATGTACATTTACATGACTCCTACATTTGATTTTTTCTTGGGCACAGGTTTAAGTGACACTTCGCCGGATGAAGGGTTACTAGAGGACTTGACTGTAGAGGACAGAGCTGTGGAGCAGCTGGCAGAAGGATTGCTTTCTCACTACCTGCCAGATCTGCAGAGATCAAAACAGGCTCTTCAGGAACTCACGTGAGCTAACAGAAACCTTAGATGCACTCATTTCCCCTTTGGTGTAGTCATAACTTACTGTATATGTATATATAAGCCTATTAAGGTATAACATTTTGTAACATTGAGTAGTTCTGTCTTCAGTGGTAGCAGTTGGGAGTGAAGGAGTACTTAGTGATCTAAACATAAAAAATGAGAGGAGCCAGCTGGCTTAGTCTGAGAAGTAGGAGCATGTGACTCTGATCTTGGGGTCTTGAGTTCAAGCCCCATATTGGGCATAGAGATTACTTAAATGAATAAAACTTTAAATGTAAAAAGTGAAACGAATACTACTCTTAGAGTGTTTGATCTTTTATAAGAGGTGATCCTAAGTTTGATCTGGACTATTTGATTAGTTTTGGTGTTTTTCCTTCATTTTATGAAAATAGTGCCTGCTGGGAGTGTTGCGGGATGTGCACAAGCTGGTTTCTGAGGAGTGTTGCAAAGTTGCCTCCATGAGAGCCACAATTTGTTTTCAGTCACTGGTTCCCATGAGTTGCCAAAAGTCTTTAAGGACTCATTTCATTTCTAGATTAAGTCTACTTACCTAAAGGATTGGAGGGTACACCAAGAAAAGAACAGGATTTCGTGAAGTAGGATCAGTATACAAAATAAATACTGACTTTATCAGCTCCTACCCAGAAAAGCAGACTGAACTTCTACTTCCTCTTGGGCAGGACCTCGCTTGGTTGCCCAAGCTGGCCTATTGTTTCTGTTTGTGGTGGTAAGTTATGAACTGGCCATGAGCTGCTGCTGCTTCTCTAAGACCTACCTTTTGAAAACGTACCTTAAAAGCCTGTAGTAGAGCAAAAGGAGAGGCTTAGTTGACCACTATGTCCATTTTATACATAACAGTAAGGAATGTCACAAACCTTAGATTTAAGGTGATAAATGAGGATGAGATGAGTGTTGTGTTCTCTGTGTGCTATACTCCTTGAGTTAGGGAGTTGGCAGCACTCCTGGTTTTCTGCTGGTTCCAGTGGTTTTTTTTTTTTTTAAAGATTTATTTACTTGACAGGGATCACAAGTAGGCAGAGAGGCAGGCAGAGAGAGAGGAGGAAGCAGGCTCCCCACGGAGCAGAGAGCCCGATGCAGGCCTCGATCCCAGGGCCCTGAGATCATGACCTGAGCCGAAGGCAGAGGCTTTAACCCACTGAGCCACCCAGGCGCCTTGAAATTATTATTATTATTTTTTGAAGATTTTATTTATTTGGTGGAGAGAGATAGAGTAAGAGAGGGAGCAGAAGCAGGGGGGCAGCAAGCAGAGGGAGAGGGAGAAGCAGACTCTTTGCTCTATCCCAGGATGCTGGGATCATGACCTGAGCCAAGGGCAGATGCCCAAAGGATTGAACCACTCAGATGCCCCTCTCCTAGTGAAATTGGGGCATTTTACCTTCCTAGCACATTGATGTGTTTACCAACCTGGAAGCTCTACTGAGCTTCAGTGTTTAAAGTTTTTATTGGGGCTTCACTCTGTGAGCATAATTGGATCATTGGCCATGTAATTGAATTTAGTCCCCAACACCCTCCCCCTACCTCCCTTCTGTGGAAAGAAGACTGATAATCAGTCATGGTATCACATGGACTGATACCAAGTGGTTCAAAGCCCCGACCCTATAACCATATGACTGATCTCTCAGGCATAACCTGCCCCCATCACTTCATTAGCATAAACTCTGGGATGCTCCAAGAGGGGTTTGTGAATAATGAAGATACTCCTATCATTTGGGAAATTACAAGCATCTTAAAATAGGCATGCCAGGAACCTGGGACAGAGATCAGACAAATTCATGATTATACACTAAGTGTCTATTCAGATCTTTTGCCTATTTTTAAATTGGGTTATTTGTTTTTGTATTGTTAAGTTTTAAGTGATACAAGTCCTTGATACAAGTCCTTGATGTGTCTTACAAGTATTTTCTCCAAGTGCCTGGTTTGTCTTTTTGTTCTTTTAATAGTGTCTTGTACAGAGCAGAAGTTTTTTTGTTTTTTGTTTTTTTTGAACAGAAGTTATTTATTTTTTAAAAAGATTGTTGATTTCCTACAGAGAGAGCGTGCGCATGTGCTTGAGTGGGGAGGCAGGGCAGAGGGAGAGGCAAGCTACACTTGGGCAGGGAGCCAGTGCCGAGCTCCACTCCAGGATCCTGGGATTATGACCTGAGCCGAAAGGCAGATGCTTAATCAACTGTGCCACCCAGGCACCAGAGCAGAAGTTTTTAATTTAATTAATTAATCAGTTAATTAATTAATTTTAGAAGTTTTTAATTTTAAAAGTCTGGCTTACCAACGTTTTTTTTCGTGGACCATGCTTTTGTTATTTTGTGTAAAGATTCATCTCCAAACCACCAAAACCAAGGTCACCTAGATTTTCTCTTGGGTTTCTTTCTGGATTTTTTAGAGTTTTACATTTTATATTTAGATCTATGGTCCATTTTGAGTTAATTCTTG
The DNA here is from genome assembly GCA_004023965.1 of Spilogale gracilis. Lineage (NCBI taxonomy): Eukaryota > Metazoa > Chordata > Mammalia > Carnivora > Mephitidae > Spilogale > Spilogale gracilis. The sequence goes on along the minus strand of PITA01014571.1, from coordinate 44,700 downwards.
TGAAATTATAAGGTCTGTGTTTAGGTTAATTTCTTTGCACATCACTGTCCATTTGTTCTCTCACCTTTGTTGAAAAGACTATCCTTGCTCCACTGCATTGCCTTTGTTCTTTTGTCAGAGAATTGACTCTATTTGTGTGGATCTATTTAAGAGCTTTCTGTACTCTTCCATTGATCAGTGTGTTCTTTCACCATTATCATACTATTTTGATTTCTGTAGTTTTATAGATCTTGAAATGGGGTCGTTTAAGTCTTCCAGCTTTGTTCTTCATTATGTGTTAGCTATTCTAAGTCTTTGCCTTCCTGCGTGAACTTTATTCTATTTTATTTAATTAATTAATTTATTTTTTAAAGATTTTATTTATTTGACACAGAGAAACACAGCCAGAGAAGGTACACAAGCAGAGGGAGTGAGAGAGGGAGAAGCAGGCCTCCCGCCGAGCACGGAGCCCAACGTGGGACTCGATCCCAGGTCTCCGGGATCATGACCTGAGCCGAAGGCAGTCGCTCAACCACTGAGCCACCCAGGCACCCTGTGTGAATTTTAGAATCATTTTGTTGATATCTACAAAATAACTTTGTGTGTTTTAAATTGAGATTGCATAGAATTCTGAAATCAAGTTGGGAAGAATTGATATCTTAAAAATATTGAGTTTTTTTTTAATAAATATTTTATTTATTTATTTGACAGAGAGAAACACAGTGAGAGAGGGAACACAAGCAAGGGGAGTGAGACAGGGAGAAGCAGGCTTCCCGCCGAGCGGGCAGCCCGATGTGGGACTCGATCCCGGGTCTCCGGGATCATGACCTGAGCCGAAGGCAGTCGCTTAACCAACTGAGCCACTCAAGTGCCCCCAAAATATTGAGTTTTTTATTCCATGTACTTGGGACTATCCATTACTTAGATTTTTTAAAAAATTTCTTTCATTTGAGTTTTACAGTTTTTGCATATAACTCCTGTGTATATTTTGTTAGATTTATATCAGAGTATTTATGTGAAGGAGGTTATTATGAATGGTAGTGATTTTTCTAGTTATTCACTCCTGACTTTTATACATTAACCTGATATGCTGAAACCTTGCTCTATACTCATATACTTTGTTGATTTTGGGGGATTTTCCACGTAGGCAGTCATGTCATCTGTGAACAAACACAGTTTTATTTCTTCCTTTCCAATCTACATACCTTTTAATTTCTTTTTTTTTTTTAAAGATTTTATTTATTTATTTGACAGAGAGATCACAAGTAGGCAGAGAGGCAGAGAGAGAGGAGGAAGCAGGCTCCCTGCTGAGCAGAGAGCCTAATGCAGGCCTTGATCCCAGGACCTGAGATCATGACCTGAGCCGAAGGCAGAGGCTTTAACCTGCTGAGCCACCCAGGTGCTTGTATACCTTTTATTTCTTTTTTTGTCTCATTACATTAGCTAGAATTTCTGGTATGACGTTGAATAGGAATAGTAAAAGCAGACAATCTTTCCTTACTCCTTATCATAATGGGGAAGCATCTAGTTTTTCACAAGTATGGTGTTAGCTATAAGCTTTTTTAAAAATTTTTTTTTAAGCAGTTGATGAAATTCTTCTCTTCCTAGTTTGTTCAGAGTTTTTAATTACAAATGGATATTGGACTTTATCAAATTCCTTTTCTGCATCATGTAATAGGACCAAATGAGTTTTCTTCTTTACTGAATTGATGTCCTGGATTGAGTTTCAAATGTTGAAACAGCTTTGCATACTTGGAATAAATCTCACTTGGTTGTGGTGTATAATTCTTTTTATATGTTGTTGGATTCATTTTGTTAATATTTTGTGGAGGATATTTTACATTTCTGTTCATGAAAGATACTGGTCTATAGATTTCCTTTCTTATAATATCTTTATCTGGTTTTGGTTTAGTGTAATGTTAGCCTCATAGAATGAGTTAGGAGGTATTCCCTCTGCCTCTGTTTCCTGGATGCTGTTGTGGAGAAGTGGTATAATTCCTTCCTTAAATGTTTGGTAGAAATTATGCTTGAAGCCATCTCGTCCTCCTGGTATTTTCATTTCTGGAAGGTGATTGCTTATTGATTGAATTCCTTTAACAAATAAGGCCTCCGTAGATTGTGTGTGCTTGTGTGAGTTTTGGAAGTTTGTGTCTTTCAAGGAATTAGTTGTCTAAGTAATCATTTTTGTGGACAGAATTGTTAAAAATACTCTCTTCTGATCCGTGGAATATCCATGGAGTCAATGATGATACCCTTCTATAAGTCATGTTAGTAATTTGTGTCTTTTTTTTTTTTCCTTGCAAGTCTGGCCAGAGGTTTATCGATTTTATGATCTTTTGGAGAACAACTTTTGGCTTCATTGATTTCTCTTTACTAGGCTGTCTAGTCTTTACTCTTTTCTAGTTGTAATAGTCTGTCCTGCTTATGTTGGGCCATTGACTTCCTGGGTTCTCATTCTTTATGTATTTCACTTTCTCTGGTCTCTACTCAGAGGTGAACAAACTTGTGACCTGGAAGGTATGCCAGACTCCTTGCTGGATGGTGGAGATGGAACTGGTCTCCATTCTCCTCATTGCTATTTCTTTTTTTCCTCATTCTCTATTTAGCATAGTTTTACAAGGAAATCATGTCATATATATATATTTTTTTTTTGCCTGTAGTATTTCTTAAAATGTTTAATTCAGGGGCACCTGAGTGGCTCGCTTGGTTAAGCGACTGCCTTCGGCTCAGGTTATCATCCCGGAGACCGGGGATCGAGCCCCACATCCGGCTCCCTGCTCGGCGGGAAGCCTGCTTCTCCCTCTCTCACTCCCCCTGCTTGTGTTCCCTCTCTGGCTGTGTTTCTCTCTGTCAAATAAATAAAATCTTTAAAAAAATGTTTAAAAAAATGTTTAATTCAGTGGCCCATCAGTGTTACTTATTCCTGTGATCCTAGCACTGGTTGCCCTGGAGTGGACTGTCAGGGAAGTTAGCTTCTATTCTTCAGTAGAAGGTTTTGACTCAGAATTCTAATAAGGACCCTTAGAAGTTACCTGGTCTGGGGCGCCTGGGTGGCTCAGTTGGTTGGGCGACTGCCTTCGGCTCAGGTCATGATCCCGGAGACCCGGGATCGAGTCCCACATCGGGCTCCCTGCTCGGCGGGAAGCCTGCTTCTCCCTCTCTCACTCCCCTTGCTTGTGTTCCCTCTCTGGCTGTGTTTCTCTCTGCCAAATAAATAAATAAAGTCTTTAAAAAAAAAAAAAAAAAAAAAAGAAGTTACCTGGTCTGACCTTCTCACTCTTTAAATAAAAAAAATTTAGGCCCAGAGAAATAAACTAAATTTCCAAGTTCACACAACTGGTTTTGATGGGTCTTGTGTTTCCTAGTCCTGTTTTTTCATTTTTCTTATTTATCTCTTTTGACTTAGTATTCACTACATGCACTGATACTGCATTTCCCCCAACTCTAGTCTAAAAAGTCATTGCTCCCCGTTTTCTTTATGGTAATTTTGTAGTTTTAAGATACATAAAATCAAGTTTTTCAGGCAATATAGTATAAAAAAACTTTTTTTGGATAATAGAGTTGCTAGAAATAACAAATAATAAAATGATTTTAAATGATTTGATTTCAGTCATCCACAGTTAAATTCATTTATTAGGACTATTATTCATTTAGGCAAGAATAAAAGATACAGTTATCAGAATGTGGCTTTGAAGTAATAATAACAGCAACATTATTATTATTATTTTCAAGTAGGCTGTATGCCCAGTGTGATGCCCCATGTGGGGCTTGAAGTCATGACCCTGAGATCAAGATCTGAGCTGAGATCAAGAGTTAGATGCTTAACTAACTGAGCCACCCAGTCCCCCTGGAATATTATTTTGAAAAAGATTTTGTTAAACCAAATAAGCTTTGGAAAGGCAGTACATATTCAACTTAATTTTTACTTTTGACATTAACCAAGATGAAATGTGATTCCAGCACTTACAGTATGGACAATTTATTTTGGCTATGTGCTTTTGTTTCAGACAGAACCAAGTTGTATTACTAGATACACTGGAACAAGAGATTTCAAAATTTAAAGAATGTCATTCTATGTTGGATATTAATGCTTTGGTAAGTATGATTTAGCTGACACAGCATAATGAGAACTTGGCCTAGAAATAGCTAGGTTTATCCTGTGCCATTTTGTATTAAAGGGTCTTTTCCTCTAATTTTTAATGTTTAGAATTTGTCTTTTAACAGGAAACCTTGATTTACTTTACTAGAACTTCCATTGTCTTGAATTGTTATCTTTCAAATGTTGAACTTGTAATAGAAAATGGAACTTATTTGTGAAAGTCTGGAACAGATTTGTTGGCAATGATTAAAGACTTCTAAAAGAACTAAAAGAACTGAAAGTAAGGAACTTGTAGGGCGCTGTTTCCCCTTAAGGGAAGTGTATCGCCTCTAATCAGTTACATGACTTTTTAAAAATCAGTATTTTATTTAATTGTATGATCCATTCATAATGCCATAACATATTAATGCTGAAATGGATCCTTCGAGGGTCTTTTGTAGATCCTTATATCTTTCAGTACATGTGACAATAGTGAATTTCATCAGAAGCTTTATAGCTTTTTGATGAGAGAAACTAATACTCTATTTTAAGAAACAGGGAATTAACAAAAATAAGGAACTTGTGGCTAGCTTTCTTTTCATCTCAACATTAGGCAGCAGCTTGGTTTGCATGATTTTGTAGACTTTTATCTGTATGTCAAAAAATAGACTTTTTGTTGAACAAATGTGGCTCATTAATGTTTTCCCTTTATAATGATCAAAAACAGAGTTCATCTTCTGTAGCATTAGCCAGAGACCTGGGATAGTAAAGATAAAGTCTTCCATTTAATGGTTTTCTGACTTGTGAAGGAGGTGGACAAGGCTCTGCTGACCTACTTTTGTCTTCCCTACTGAATTCATATTGCAGCAGAACAAACATTTGCTGAATGAATGAATGATAAATGAATGAACCAAGCAGATGTAATAGTATTGCTTCAGTCTGCAGGGGTCTTCCTGTTTTTCCCTCTCTCAGCCCAGGAGTGGTTTGATTATCATTCAGAATCTGAAAACTGTAAGGACCACAGAGAGAGAGAGAGGGAAGAGGGTCTGTAAGCTCTAGAGCTCATCAGACTAAGACTTGTAGTTACACTTAGCTTGCTAATTTCTTTACTGACGTCTCTTTTGTTCTTGTTACTTGGTCTTCTCTTTCTGTTAACTTTGGCTCCTGAGAATGAGGTGCTTTTTTTCCTTTGCACTCATCTCTGGTTGAGGTGGAACGTCTATACGCAGCATGACTTGGAAACAAAAGTGTCCTTACAGAGGTGGTTCTGCTTGATCTCACTTGAGAAGCCCAAGAAACATGACCAGATTTGTCCACAGCCCTCTCAGGATTCTCTGGCCATAGCTTGGTTTTTTCCTGGTGGGGGGACACTTCACTGAAATTGTCCTGTGTACCTTAGCTCAGGCTTTCCCTTATCAGGACAGGAGAGCGTTCTGCTTTTTCTTACATGAAACTGATAATATTACTGGATAGTCTTAATGAAATTTTGGGATTATGGTGCATGTTTTTAAAGCAAAATGTTACCTATACATAATATAAATGTCTATTTTATGTTTAGTAACTCTTTTTTTCAGTTTGAACTGAATCAAGTGTTTTCAAATCCCTATTAATGGTTTAAATGAAATTTGAATTTTGGCATTAAAATGTGGAGGTAATTAAGGCTTTTAAAAGATGTGACCAGTTGAGGTGGAATGAACTGTAATTTATAACTCATCCATTTTAGTATTTCAGTGTCTTCCCCCCCTCCTTTTTTTTTTTTTTAAGATTTTATTTATTTATTTGACAGAGAAAGGTCACAAGTAGGCAGAGAGGCAGGCAGAGAGAGAGGAGGAAGCAGGCTCCCTGCTGAGCAGAGAGCCCGACGAGGGCCTGGATCCCAGGACCCTGAGATCATGACCTGAGCTGAAGGCAGAGGCTTTACCCTACTGGGCCACCCAGGCGCCCATCCTTTTTTTTTTTTTTTTTTTCTTTCAATTTCAGCCTATTTTAACTTGATTTTTCATTTCCTTTTCCGTGTTTAGTTCACTGAAGCTAAACACTATCATGCCAAGTTGGTGAATATAAGAAAAGAGATGCTGATGCTTCATGAAAAGACGTCAAAGTTAAAAGTGAGCGGAAAATTCTTTCACATTCTTTACAGAAGTGGAGGTTTAATTGTCTTTTTTTCAGTATTCATTTTTTGACTTCTTAGATGTCCATATTCAATAACATACTTAATTTATGGTTCACTGTTTAAAACACATCCTACTCTGGGCTTTTCTACTAATAGCTGGCTAAGGAGCTCATGTTTTCATTGCTCCTGCTGTTTCCATTCAGTAAGTTTGGAGTAAGAAATCAATTTTTTTTTTTTATTAAGAGGGACCTTAAATTGCCCAGAGCAAATTTAAAAGTTAAATATGAAATTCATTAATTCATGTAGATTGCCTCAAGTCAGAGCACTGCTGCTTTGAAATGAGGCCACAACTGATAAGTCTTGATTGTTCTCTTGGTTTTAAATTTTTTTTGACGCAGAAAAGAGCCCTTAAACTACAGCAGAAGAGGCAGAAAGAAGAGTTGGAAAGGGAGCAGCAACGCGAGAAGGAATTTGAAAGAGAAAAGCAGTTAACTGCCAAACCAGCTAAGAGGACATGAGAAGCCGAGAATATGTGTGTGTGTTTCCCCCTCCTCTGGCCACGTGGCCAGCATCCAGGGTGACCTCAGTGTGGACTGGAGTGAAGGTAGTGCCTTATGCCACTGTCTCCCGTCTTATAGTCATTTCCCCAGGACTGTTGTCTCTGTATCTTCATTTCCACATTCAAGAAGCTTTTCTCCCCAAGTAGAAGACAGAATGTCACTTGGTTTGAGTATTTATGTGTAATTTTCCAATCTCTGTTGTACATAATTTTCAAATTTATTATTTTGGCCTTGAGTTATTTAGAAACTGGGAAATGGTCTAGAGTCTAAGTGATTAAAAACGAGGATGAGTTTTGTAGCCTCTTGGTAAGCGTGGATTTAAAACATTCAGTTTCTTATTTATGGGATGACTTGCCTTTTGCAACCCAGCTCTGGTTTTGGTAATTGCCTTTCATCACTTGGTTAAGAAGAAATGCTAACTGTTTAATCACATACACCATTGGAAAAGGGGTGGTGTAAACCTTTGTGAAGAACACGGTGGAGACGTGTACATAGGAAATAGCATCTTAGACATGGTACAGCCGGGCAAGATTCCAGACAGATCCTGCTAGCCATCTCCTCTGCTTCCTGGTGTTGTTGCTCTTTCGTTCTCATGTATTCTGTGCGCTGAAAGGAGATGATCCCTATTCCTAACGTTCAGTAGGGGTGCTAGAGCTGTCCCATGCTCACATAATGCTTCAGTATTTATAACACTTCGAGTTGTCCCACACTGAGATCGGTTGCCACATTGATAGGAGTCCAGCTTTCCATTTGAAGGTCTAATCGCTAGCTCTGTCTGTCCTCTGATTTGCTCTGTGGCCTTACATGTGCTGACTTTTTCTGTGCTTGTAAAAAAAATGGTAAAGTAGAATGATATCTATAGCAACTACCCGTTTTATAAATAATAAGAAGGATGGTGGAAAATTAGCAAATAGCTTCTTCACAAAAGAGGCAGCATGATACCTTTAGTATTTTCTAGATTGTTCCCTTCCATATTTTCAGTAGGAACTTATGTAAGGGAAGAATTACATGAAGTTTCATTTTTTAAGATTGAGAGTATATTATTCCTTGGTTTAGTGTTGTTTCATATCCAGCTGGTCTTCAATCTCTATTATGTAGAGACTGTACAGAACCTATAAAGGTGTATGCTTAGAATTGTGTATCTTTTATAGTCTACATTACATTTTTGGTAAGCTGGAATCACTACCTCTGATCTCATATCAGGCTAATTAACCATGGAGTGGGCATTAGATTTAAGCTGACTGCTAAAAACTGGTCTGTTTAAAGGTTTAAACAGTTTAGGAAAGCCAGTTCCTTTAATGAATGAATTATGATCTCACAAGTTACTTGACCTTACCTGATACTTAAAAATATAAATATATCTTAAAAGGCTACATTTACCTGCCTGCCCTCAAACACTAGCTAAAACTTGCCTAGGGCAGGATTTGTTAGCACTTGCAGGACAATGTCACATAAATTGCTGAATGTACTCATTTATTAAGGCTGTGCATTGTTTTTCAGAGTGGTTTATGGGCCAGCTGCAATGATTATTTAAAACGCTGGTTCCTGGATACCACACTCTGAATCTAACTGAAGCAAATCTGTTTGTTTGTTTTGTGTCATGTGTTCCCCCCCCCCCCCTCCAGTGATTCCTGATATACCTTAAAGGTTGAGACCCACTGGTCTAGTGGTTTAGGTCAGAGGTTCACACACTAGGCTGCATGCCATTATTACCTGGGAACTTAAAACAGACATTCTGGAAGATTCTTACTCATTACTCTGAAGTGGGCCAGTGCAAATTTTAAGAGCTCCCCACATAAGTCTAATACAGGGAACTACCCATCTAGACTGTCTAGTGATTTATATTTATAGGGAATGAAATGGTTTAAAAGCTACCCAGTAACTCTTGGGATTAATCTTATGAAATAAATTCTGGACTGCTGCTCTTGATACAAAGTCAGATTTAAGACGGAAATAGATGGCAGACAGGAAATAGATATAGAATTCTGGTTAATTAATTCAACTTCTGTGACCTATATTAAAATAAATCATGTTTATTGAGTGAGTGGCAAGGCACATTTACTTTTAGAATTGTATTTAAGTTTTGAAGATTTTTTAAAATGTCAAGAATATATATTAGCAACTACTATTTTTAGGTCAGTTACAAATCAGAAGTAACTGTTATATTGGTATTTACAATCTAAAACTATAGCTGTATTTCAGTAGCACAGAAACATACCTTACTGACTAAACCTAAAGGGAACCCTTATATTACTCTTGAAATAGTTTTGCACAATACGATGAATTGGTACTTCGTTTGAAAATAATTACTTTTGTTTTTTTGGTGGGAAAATTGCCTTTGTTTTGAACTATATCACACATATACTGAAATAAAATGATGACAGTTTCTTTTGTATTTACTTTGTGGTATTATGTAAATATGGAGACATTGAATGTAATATGGATTGTGTCTGCAGTGAGTGGGTGGATATAGTTCAAAAATATGTGAATTATACACCCTCGTACATTTGATTTTGAGCTTGTACAGTGTGGACTACTTTTTACACATTTAATAAAAAAAAAGAGGTCTCCGATGCCTGGTTGGTTAAGCGATTGCCTTTGGCTCAGGTCATGATCCTAGAGTCCCAGGATCGAGTCCCACATTGGGCTCCCAGCTCCATGGGGAGTCTGCTTCTCCCTCTGACCTCCTCCCCTCTCATGCTGTTTCTCACCTTTCTTATTCTCTCACTCTCCCAAATAAGTAAATAAAATCTTTAAAAAACAAAAAAATGGTCTCTGAATTATCCCAGGTCATTTATGAATCTCTGTTTTGTACATAGCACTATATATTTCCCTTTATGTATATTATTTCAAACATTTCATTCCTTTGCTTTCTTCTCCTAGCATCTACCTCGTAGTATTCTCTATAGATCGTATCACAGAATGACTGGGCTACTCATGAAATCCTTTTCAGAAAGATGATAGAGGGGTGCCTGGGTGGCTCAGTCGGTTAACCATCTGCCTTCAGCTCCAGTCATGGTCTCAGGGTCCAGGGTTCAAGCCCCACACTGGGCTCCCTGCTCAGTGGAAGCCTGTTCTTCCCTCTGCGCTTCCCCCTGCTCATGTCTTCTCTCTCTCAAATAAATTTAAAAAAGAAAAAAAAAGAGTTGCATGCTCTATCCACTGAGCCAGTCAGGCACCCTAATAGTTCCTATATTGTATATTTGTTCAAAGACTGTTTTTATATAGATTAATTTAAGATTCGTTCTCTTCCATATTCATACTGTTTTAGTTCTCTTTACTTGTCTGAGGCCAGAATCTGTCCTATCTTCAGGTTAGCATTTGGGTGACACTAGGTTTATTTCAAAGCCATTAAGAGAGTGCAGAGAGTAGTCAAGGGAGACTAGTTTAAAAAGCACTTAGAGCAAATTTCCAAAGAAACACAGTGTGAAGGGAGGGCAAAGAGAAGCAAAGTAAAATTTGGGGCAGTGTGGGAATGGTAATTGAGAAAGAGACAAGGAAAGGCCCAGACTGAAGTAGGAGTAAAGGTAATGATCTTTTGCAAACCTGTGTAGCCTGAAAAGAAGGGAAGCTGATACGCATGTGCAGAATAATAAATTAATAAACCCCACTTATTTAGCATAAGGTCGCTCTCCACTGCCGTTTCATCGTAAATGGAAAGAAGGTTGTAGCTGGCTGTTCATTCTGGTTTAGATCATAAATATATTCCTGATATGCTTTGGGAGGCCTTCAGCGCTCCAGGCTGGGAAAAGGATGGGGCTGAAAAGCTCTGATCACGTATGGGTACTGCTCACTCCTATTCTAGTTTTGACTTTTATTAGAACTTTGGAAAAGACAGTCAAAAAGTATATTGAACACTGTGCAAGGGAACATGGGAATCCTAAGCAACAAAAATATGTATATAGACTGGAGTGTTCTCGCCTCTGCTTCGGTCATAAAACTGCAGCGTGTAGGCTTTTGGAATACTAGTGGTTAGGACTGTGGCCTCTGAAGTCAGACTGCGGTGATTTATACTGATTATTTTGGGCCTTGGACTTGTTTGATCCCTGTGTACCTCCGTTTCCTAAACTGTAAGGTTGGGATAAGTGTTTCTGGCTTTTAAGTTATAAGGTTTTATGATATCCACATAAAAACAAAACAGAGCTCCGGAAATGGTGGATGGTAGAGTAGCCCGAAATCACACATATCCACACAGGGATGGTGGTGCTTATTTTGCCCCTTTCTACACATTGAATTTGACTCCCGGGGTTTCCGCTGCCAAGGATCCTTCATCCCCTAATGTCTGCCTATTGAGACCCCTGTTCATTCTTTGCAGCTCAGATGTCATTTATGGTTTTCCAAACCACTTCCTAAAGAATTTCTTTTTTCTTGTGTTCTGTAGTACATAATACATTTCTTGTGTTCTGTAGTACTTAATAATAATAGTACTAATAATACAATAAATGCCTTTGCATTTACAGTATTAGTTGTGTGCTCACATGTCTCTCAGGATCAAAGATAGTTCATAGTCATCTTTTTATTCTGTGGTGCGGTTAGTGCCCGGTCTCTAGTTGTGTCTTAATCAGTGTTCTCCAGAGAAACAGACTCAGTAGGGTATGTGTGAGAGCGAGAGGAGAAAGGGTGATTTTTAAGAAATTGGCTGCCATGATTGTGGGGGTTGGTAATTCCAAAATTTGCAGGGCAGGCCCGCAGGCCGCAGAGGCCCTGGGAAGAGCTGATGTTGCAGCTAGAGTTCAAAGGCAGTCTGAAGGGAATTCCCTCTTCCTCAGGGGACTTTAGTCTTTTTGTCTAGAGGCTTTCACCTGAGTAGGGTCCACCCACCTTATGGAGGGTACTATTTAAATCTAAAAAAAAAAAAATTCACAGCAACATCTCGACTGATATTTCACCAAATACCTAGATACTACAGTCCAGCCAAGTTGCCAGAGGAAGTTAACCTCGGTTAAGAGCTGGAATTGAATCTAGTAGGAGAGAGAGATACAGATATTAAAAATAGCTGTAATAAAAAACTGGATTCCATAAGTGTCAAATAAGGAATGTTACAATAAAAAGATTGTGCGATGTCAACAGGCTTTAGGAGCCTGTGATCCTTGGATAATACAAGTCACTGCTTCCATTAATTCAGTTAAACTAAAAACATGATAGCCAAACCTGGGGAATCAAGTGAGTGCAGAGATAATGAATGTGCTTTTTTAGATTTACACCTTCTCTGTCAATTATGGGCTGTTCCCGAAGTTGGGCCTTCTAGAGTAGGCTCAACAGATGAAACCACATTTCTTGGATTTATAACCCGACAGAGCACGGATGGGATAATGCTGCCATCTTGTGGTTCTCTCTGCTTTCCTTGTTCTACAGGTTCTAGGGTTGTCTCTGATGAAAGCTGGCTGAGTGTTTTCTACTATGGTTTCAGGTTAGTCATGATTTTCCATATGGTCTGAACCTTTGTTTACACAGTGAGGTGTTCGAAAGCAGTCTGTGTGAAATGTCTGATGAAGTTTACAACTACACTTTTCTAACTTTTTGAATCTTTGAGGTTTTTTTTTAAGAGCTATAAAAAAAAAACTATTATTATTTTAAGTACAGTCTACCTCTGGACATGGGGCTCAAACTCACAACCCTAAGGTCAAGAGTCATATGCTTTACCAGCCGAGCCAGGGAATAGCTGAGTGTTAAATGAGGGGTAGGGAACCATGAGCTTCCTCTTCTAAAAAAGGTGGCAAGGTGATCAGATCCCTCAAAATGCCATGGATCCTGAGCAACTTTTCTGTAGAAGGCTGTTTTCTTAGGTTCCTATGGGATTTGAGTGCGGAGCTAAGTTTACTATTGTCCACAGGTATTTTATAATGCCTCTCTCTCATCTCCTACCTTTCTCATTTCTGAAGTAACCTGAACAAATCCCTGTTTTTTTAAAAGCACCGAACACTGTCATCATCTTTCAGGTGGTTCTAGCATGCTATGGTTTTCAAAGTGTTTTAATGTGTGTGGACGAATTTACTAATGAGGGTGCTACTTAGGAGTATAGGGGTGTCCGTGCTTGCTCACTCAGGGATTCAAGGAAGCAGACATTGGCCGGCACCCAGGTGCATTCCTGCTATTTTAGCCGCACATCTGTTCTCATTGCTTATTGGTTTTTCTTTCTCTTATTTTGTTCAATTTCTGAGAGTATTTTCATCTTTCTGATCCCAGTGTACTTGCAGCTTATTCTCAAGCCTAACATTCACAGCCCCAGCTGTGTGGAACATCTGTCATCTGCTGCTTTACACACATACTCTTGCACCAGTGGTACTAGGAGGTCATCACCGCAACACTGTCTTGTCACCATTTTCCAGATGACGACAAGGGTGGAGCTGGGATTTGGTTAAGGGAAAACCCCAAAGCTACTGCATTGTGGGGGGATTTTCCTGGGCTGGAGACCCTAGAAACAGAGATTAAACAATAGAATTTAAGAGTTTTTCCCTTAACTGTAGCAGTGATCGGGAGTTACATGACTACACCACTTCATCTGCTAATTCTCTAATCCATACTGGTAACATCTGAAGAACAGAAGTGGGGGAGGCCTGAGCCTCTCCATTAGGAGAGAGGCGACTGGGAAGACTGTACAGAACTCTTTGATTTTCCTGCAGGGCTGTTTTGATTCTAGGCTGGGGCGAAGCTCCACCCCTTTCTGACAGAGGGCCGGGAACGAGGTGAGACGTGGCGCAGGAGCTCGGAGGGACGAACAACTCCAGAGTGGCCAAGACACTCCCATTATGGCTGTTCTGAGTCGTCCCCCCTCACCACCACCCCAAGAAAGCTACTTTTGGTGTTGCCTCCCCACCAGCTCTTCTCACTGGAGGGCCCGGCCTAATTCGGTTTCCCCGGGGGTAAGTGTGCAGACCCGAGGTGAGTCCTGACGCTTTCCCAGTTACTTAACAGACTGCGTGCGCTCCGTGGCGGTTGAGCACTGGCTTCTGGACTGCTGTTTTCACTTAATAACGCCACCGGTCTCCGTTCATGCAGTGGCCGCATCCAGGCAAGCGGCTTCATCTCGGATGAGGTGTTCCTGGCTGTCACCGCCTCACAGTCCCGGCCTCGGGCAAACCTTGAGGTCCACAGATTCACCCTCTCAGAAGAGGGGAGCAGAGAAGAAATGCTTCTGAATGAGGGCAGATGCCCCTTTCCTGCCTGGGTGGGAAGTAGAATGGTAAGGAGAGGAGATGAGGCCGTATGAGTCACCTTCCGTCTCTGCAGTCCTCCCGAGTCCTCTCCTACTGACCCACCCTCTGCTCCCCAAGAGAGGTGACCAACCGAGCAGCAGCCTGTGCGACCTTACGAGTTCCACCTGATCTTAAGGATGCCGGCTGGCACTTAAAGCAGGCTGTGTCACTTCCACTCTAATCTTTTTCCTCTTCCCATCGTGGCCAGGAGACTGGGCCTCACACACTTCTACCTACGGGCACCATACCTGGCCTAGGGCCCCAGCCACGGGGCTCTGAGGCCTCGACTCTCCAAAGCCCAAGGCCAGAATTATCTTACTCGGCAGAAGGCAGGGTGGGAGGGCAGTCAGCGGGCTTTGCCAGCAGGGAGTCGTGATGATGGGTTGCGGGGCAAGGTGTCAGTCTTGCATCTGGGGGCAAAATAGGGAGATAGCAAGGGCGCAGCTTAGTATCTATAACAGGAGTCAGCACACTTCATTGGTAAAGGGCTAGATAGTGACTCTTAGGTTTGACAGGTCACATCAGCTGTTGTGTAAGAATTGTAAGAGCAAGAGGCTGAGGGCAGTCATTTCAATACCAGTCGTGGTCTCTTGCTCAGTTCCCAGATTTGAGTCAGTTTTGAGATCTGGAACCCATGGACTAAAGAGGCAGCGGGAGGAAGGACCCTGCAACACCCTGACCCATATACACCATGACAGTCCCTCCAGTCCTTCCTCAAAGGAACCAGTGGCCATTTACTTGGGGGACTGTGTGCTGGGACTGTTGGACAAAAGGTTCTGAGTTGACCCTGATCCATAGAGACCCAAAGGCGCGTCATGGCCCTCCTGTTGGAATGGGGGCTTATGGGGGCCTAGTGAAACATGAGGTCGTGCATCAAGTCCAGTTTACGGGGGGTCTGCCGGGGCCTCAGCTCCACGCAGTGGCCATACTGCATCTTTTCCCACCACTGACCCATCTAAACCCCTGGGGGGCAGCCGGCAGGGCTCACGGCGCTGCTTTGAACCTTTTGCAACACCTTCTCCTGCTCCAGCTCTGCTTGGAGCTGGCAGCCTTCTGTGCCACCCAATATAGGGGCCAGAAGACATCCCGGGGTGGGATGTGTTGCCTTTAGAACACAAGAGGTTTGCAAGGTGCTGTACTTCCTTCTTTGTGTCAGGATGGTACGATGCAGCAGTCTGTTATTTTGGAAAGGGATATCCCAGAATACCCCGACGACTAGAGTTTATCTAAAAATGGCACAGAAATGGCCTATTCCTGACTCCTGTAGAGTTTTCTCCCATCATCAAGTGCATGCATCTAGACCGAGGCCTGTAGCGTTCTGGCACCCCCGCTCGTCCTGTCCAGTCACTGGATGTCATCGGTGAAATGGATTGGTGTGATATTCTCTTGGGTGTCAGAGAGGATCAGATCTGTCAGACTGTATCATGACGGGAGGTGGGAGGCAACGTAACCGTGAAGCCAGCTGTCAGCTGAATGTTGTCTGTTTTCCCTGCCCACAGTCTCAGTCAACACTTCTCTTGGAGGCTGATGTGCCTCATCCCCAGGGATGGAATCCCCTCTAGCAGAGTATCCAGGGGGCTCTGCTTCAGGTGGAGCAGGGGTGGGAGCGGGTCATGACCATGAGGCCCTCTGGTTCTGTCACGTACTGAACTACCTGGAAATAACTGGTCTGACAGACTGCGGGAAAGGCCTTCTAAAGTCACCCTGAAACGGTGGGGCGCTGTCTTTTACGACGTGATGGGTTTCTCAAATCATCTGGTACGGTGCTGTGCTCTCAGTAGAAAGGACACAAGGCTCTGAAACCCAAGTGGTGGAAGCAGGAATGGCCAGCTTACCGTCATTCCAAGTTGATGACCCCCCCAGGAATGTGTGCTTCCTTGCCTCCCAACGCTGCCCCACCCCCATGGTTGAGGGGCGTGGCCCCCAGAGGACACACCCTCGCCGGAGGCTCAGTGGAGGCCTGCTGTGAATGAGAAGTTATGGCTGCTGACAGGGCACTTGGAGTTTTGTGTCAGGGACAAGGAGGCCAGAGGGGAGTTGCTACCCTAGCAGGAGTGACTGAACCTGATCGTCAGGAGAGGGGGGCTGCTCGTACACCACGGGGGCCAGGAGGAATGCAGGTGGGACTCCAGTGAATCATGTGGGCACCTCCTCTACTCCCTTGTCTATAACTGCCAACTAGGACACATGCAGCCCCCCAGCCTGAGAAGGAAGGCCATGACTATCAAGTGCTCACACCCCTCAGGAATAAAGCTTTGGGTCACACCACCAGCTAAGTCCCAGGACCTGCCAAGGTGAGAGCAGAGGCTGAAATGGGTTTAGAATGGATGTTGGAGAAGGGAGAAGGTGAGTATTCACTGTGGCCTGTGTTGATCTTGGGGGACTGTAGTTCATCCAGTAAACTCCCTCCTCTCAGTTGCTCCTCAAGAGGGAGGCCAGGAGGCCCATGGAGGAGCTGCTTTCTGCCCTTTCGTGGAGGAGATCTATGTGGCACAGGAGGGGGACTGTGGTGGCAAGGAGACCATGCCTCACAGCTCGCCAACTATAGGAAAATAAAGGCTACTTCACTCTGAATTCCACCGCCACATTTTTGCTAAAATATGCTTCCCATGGGCTCCTTCTAGCCAGTGACTGAGCTCAGCAGGGATATTAAGGCAAGCCCAGGGCCCCTTGTTCAAATTTTATTGAGATTTCAAGATGGCAGCCACAGAGCTTTGAACAGGTGTGGGCCCTGGGTGGCTACAGGTTGCAATCTCATGAGCTAGCTCTGCCTGGGAGATCACAGGTCTCCTCTAACAGCTGACTTCGGCCTGATAGCTTTGCTGAACCTTCTTCAGACCACACAGCTGTCTAGATAGCTTCCATTCAACACTTCTTCCCTCCCTTCTTCTCTTAGGGTCAGACTTGCGTCCTACTCTCATGTATCCCAACCTTCTCCATCTCCCTCCTCATCTTCTCTCCCAAGAGTTTACCAATAAGATCCTTGATGTCTAATTCTGCACTGGAACCTGCTTCTCACAACACCCAGACTAATACAGCCCCTTAATCCGGCCCTCCCATCACATACGTACATTATAAGCCCTTCAGCATGACTTCAAGGGTTCTCTTCCCCAAAATAAAAACAATTTAGGCCTCCTGTCTCCTGGGTCCAAGCTGGATGATACTGCTTATTCACAAAATGACCTGATTTCAGATGGGCAATAGAGGTTTTATAGAGGCTAAGCCTTTTTATTCCATTTTCCTCACGACTTCTGTCCTGTTGGACAAGGCTGTATTTGGGGCACGGGGTGATAGTAGAGGTTAAAATTCCTGGGGCGAAAGATGCCGGGTAGAAAAGTGAGAAATCAGTGACAGGAGAGAGAATGTACTTAAGAAAGGACAAAAGTAGAGCATAGCTGAGAGAGAAAACAAGGATGCCTTAAAGTGGCTTTTCCTTGGAGAAAGAATCTGGGGAGGGCTCCCTTTGGATCTTGGATGTTGGCGGCCCCAGGGCCAATGCCATTGGCTGCTGGAAAAGAGGCTGCTTGCTGTCTTCAGGCAGCCCACACATTTTTCAGGGTTGTGTCAACTGCCCGACTAAATTGAGTAGAGTTACCGCAAACCAGGCCTGAATTCCCTCCATTCTTCATGCTGCATCTGGAACCACAGGGTCCCCAGACGCCCCCCCCCCCCGCCCCAGGGCAACGCCCATTGCAGCTTCATAGCCTCCTTAAGCTCCCTCCTAGGTGGGCTTTTCCTGTGCTGTTCAAAACATGTAGAAAGTGGTAAATGGATAAGAATGAGAATTGCTACCTGCTCCAGGGGTCCCAGAGGCCTCAGATCACCATACTCTCCCCCAAACCCCAAGTTTTTCCTTGAATTACTAGCCCTCGTGGTGCTTATCCATGTGGATTAGAAGTCTACTGGATTTTTAACATGACCTTGAGGCAGCCTGTTTGAGCCCCCTTTGGGTTCTTGTACTCTTACCTAGAAAGCATTCTGTTGAACCCAACACACTTTTTGGATAAAAGACATAGTGCTAAGCCCTGGGGATAAGAAGATGAAGACACAGTTTCTGTCTTCAGTGGGTTTATACTTTTCTTGGAGAGACACAGTTTGTCACCTTCTATATAACTTTATTAGCGGAAGCGTTAAGTAACGATGACATAAAGCATCAGGAGAACAGAGACCAGGAATGATGGGACTCACTGCGGGCACTAGGGCAGGTTTGGGAAGAAAAGTATCTTTGGCAAGAAACCAGACATCAACTCCAAAGAGACCCCTCCCACTCCCCAGCTCTTGTTCTGGGAATTATCACTCCCAGTCTCAGGTTCAGTTTTGTGTCTTAGAGGCATTTGTGTGTCCCTTATTGTCCCAATCACTTTAATATGTATTTTTTTATTTTAAAGATTTTATCTGGGAGAATGAGAGAGAAAGAGAGAGCAAAAGCATATGGGTTGCGGGAGGGTCAGAGGGAGAAGCAGACTCCCTGCGGAGTGGGGAGCCAGATGTGGGTCTCCAGGATCATGACCTGAGCTGAAGGCAGTCGCTTAACCAACTGAGCCACCCAGGCAACCCAGAAGACAGATTTTATCTCTTTTTTATAGAGCAGGAAATTTGGGCAAAAAAAGAATTGCCTCAAAGTGAGTTTGGGACTGTTTCTGAGAAACACTTGATTCCAGACCCAGTATTTTTCTTACATCCCAGGAGATACCCGTGGATGGAGTGTCTGAGCCGCCCTCACTCTTTGGCATTCTAACATTGAAAGATCTGGCAGAACCCACGGTTGCTCTAGGACTGAGAGTTTTCACTGTCATACCACCTTGCTTAAGTATGTAGAAGACCATCTATACTAATAAGAGCTTATATTTATGGAGCCTATAGTAGACATTTTTTTTTCTTTTTTCCTGCCCAGTATTCCACCCGTTTCCCCACTTGGGCGGGGGCACTCATCATAAGAACAGTGGTGGAAGAGGGACGGAATGTGCCGTCGCTCTGCTTCAATAGCTATGGGCTGGTCTTTAACCGATTTGGTCAATGGACACTCCCACAGAGGACTTGAGTTCTTGTTTCCTTTATATCTGTGTCATTTGCGAGGCCAGTGGGACCATTTTTGGTGCTGCCAGATGGTATTGTGCTTTCTGGGTTTTGATTTTGCAGAGCCGCCTTGATTCCTGTCCGCTTCTCCTGCCACCGTTACTGCATCATTTTGGTGGTTCCGTGAACCCCTGAGAGCATTTAATAGCCCTTTTCTACCTACGGTATCCCGAGCTTGTTTCCTGCTGGCGACCGAGAATGCTGATTGAGATAGAGCCCTCTGTAGTTGAAGTCCCTCCATATGCATTAGGGCTTCTAGTCTGAAAGCAGCTTCATCTTCTATGTAACAGATGGGGACACTAGCTACCCTGGAGCCCGATAGCAATTCTGGTGATTATTTGACATGCAGGATGGCTCAGAGGAAAACAGCACATTTGGGAGATGCTGGGGCTGCCTTTGCAAAACTCTGCTTAGTTACACCATCACTATGCCCCGGTGGTCTACCTGCTGCAGTTCTGAGACTGCCTGATGTGGTGTGTGCCCCTCAGTCCCTGCAGGGCAGACGCAGGGGGAACCCAGCCCCAGCCACCACATAGTTTCAGAAGCTGACATCAGATACCCCCCCGCGCCCCCCCCCCCGCAGCTCTCTCAGCTAGGGTGAGTGTGCTGGAGCTGGAGGACTGAGCCCCTCTCTACCCAACTAACCCGGGGAAGAACGGCAAGGGACAAGGGCGGAACTTGCTGAAGAGCCATTCAGAGAGTACTATTTACAGCTGCCGGTTTGCAGGAACAGCCTTGCAACGTGCCCTTCCTTCCCACCTTCCCATTCTTGTTTCCCAGAGGATTTCTTTCTCGGTTCCGTTCCCTATTCCAGCCCATTCCTGTGCTGCCTCTTCCTGCTTGGGAGCCTGCACTGTCTCCCCAGGGCCCTGTCGGTTTGCTTCTCCTTCTCTTCAGTATTCCTGAATCTGGTTATGTTCTCCTCAGTGGGAATCCTTCCTCTTCCCACCCTTCAGTGATGCTTGTCCTAGACTCCCATTACTGCTTTGCAGGCTCCAGGCAGATAGGAAACAAGCCTGCTTTCGTCCACAGTGTATGACCAGGGAGCAGGCCCAGCACTTGCTTGACACCAAGCATGCGGGGGACTGGGGAGTATCCATCATATGAAAGAATGATTGTATGAGTGCATGGGGACACTCCTAGCCCTCTTCCTGGCTGGCTGAAGTTACAAGTCATGGGTCTTCTTGGAAGAAGGGGGGGTCTTAGATGAGGCATGATGCCTCCAGCTTTGTTCTTTTTTCTCAAGATTGCTTTAGATATTCTGGGTCTTGTGGTTCCATACAAATTTTAGGGTGGTTTGTTTTATTTCTGTGAAAAAAATGTCATTGAAATTTTTATAAAGATTGCATCAAACCTATACACTTTGGGTAGTGTGGATATTTTAAGGACATTAATTCTTTCAGTCCACAAGCACGAACTATCTGTTTGTGTCTTCTTCAATTTCTCTCGATGTCTTAAACAGTTTAAATCCTAGTAAGACTTTTGGGGCATGCTCTCTTTACTTTAAAAAGTTGCTGCTCGATCTGTTTTGGTGGAGAGCCGCTCATCCACGCCTTGCAGCCTCCTTGAAAGAGCAGCCCACTGAAAATGCCCAGTCGTGAAAGTAGGATGGAGGACGGTGTGAAGGCCAGTGGTTGAAGCCAGCTGACCCCAGCCTGCTCCCTGAGCTAAGAGAGAGGCTCCAACGTTTACCAAAGCGAGTCGTTGGGCTCCTCCGGGCCGGGGCGGCCTGATCTGCACAGTGAGCGCCGGAGTAGCTGTTTTCTCCCCTGGGCGGCGCTGGGAACCAGGCAGAAGCACGCCCAGGAGAACCCAACCCGAACCGCCCGGCCTTCAGCCGCAGTCCGGCCTCCCCTTGGCTCCTCCGGGTCACGCGGCGCGGGCCGGGGAGGGGGTGGGGAGGAAAGGGTGGGGAGGAGGGCGTGGGGGAAGGGGCGGCGGGAGAAGCAGGTGGCCCCCGGCACCCAGGCTCGAGGACGCCGGCCGCAGCGCCCCGGGGCCGGCTGGGGCGGCCTCCCTGCCTCTGTCCTCGGGGCGCACTCAAAGCCCGGGTGCCGGCTGCACTTGGCCTCGGTGTCGGGCTGGGGCGCCGGGCGGGGCAGCGGCAGGACCTTTCCGGACCTTTCTTGCGGGGAGCCGGCTCTCCCCGCCTCTAGCATCCGCCCGGGGGCCGGGCAGGCGGGCGGGCGGGGCCGCAGCCCCGGCGCTGAGCCCGGGCGGGGAGCGGCAGCCTGTGCTGCGCCAGCACTGTGGCCGGAAGCTCCGCTCGCCCCCGGGTAAGAGGCCGTCTGGGGCTGTCGGCCAGGCTGTCGGCCAGGGGAGGGGGCCGGGCGGGCACACGGAGCGCCCCGGAGGCTGCCGGTTGGCCCAGCTCTGCCCGCGCGGCTGGGACTGTGCGCCGACCGTCGCGCTTCCCGCTCCTTCCCCTCCCGCGACACCCGCCGCGCCGAGCCCTTGTCTGCACTCGCGCTTGCTTCCCGGGGTGTCGGCTTTCGGGGGGCCGCGGACAGGCCAACCTGCGAGGGCCGGTTGAAAACCGAAGGATCCGTGGTCTTGGTGGGGGGACTTTGTCGGTGTCTTGGTGTGTGGGAATTGGTGACGCCTTCCACTTGTTGAATATGTCACTTAGCGCCGTCCGGGCGCACAAGTGCTCAGGCTCAGGGATGGGAGGTTGACATCAGCCGCGCGGGGACCCCTTTATCCACGGACGCTGCGCGTCGGACCGAGGGGAACACTCAGGGAATCAGCCTGGGCTGGAGCGAGCAGGGAGAGCGTTTAGGTCACGTGCCGAACGGGACTTGGTGGAAAGGAGGGAAAGAATTCTCTGGTGGAGTTGGGGCTCTTACCGTTTGCTCTTCCATCTCTCTCTCAAATGTGAAAATCCCAGCCTTGCTTCTTGCTCGAAGACGTAGTGAGGAGAGCCTCTGCACCTGCCTGCGTTTCTCATCGCTGTAACGTAGGGGTCAGACCCATTTCTGTGCCATGTACCCCTTCTGGCAGGCAGTTCTGAGGGGAGACTAAGGATGCTTTCTCAGAGCAATACTTTTTTTTTTTTTTAAGATTTTATTTATTTATTTGACAGAGAGAAAGATCACAAGTACGCAGAGAGGCAAGGAGGAAGCAGGCTCCCTGCTGAGCAGAGAGCCCGATGTGGGCCTCGATCCCAGGACCCTGAGATCATGACCTGAGCCTAAGGCAGAGGCTTTAACCCATTGAGCCACCCAGGCGCCCTCAGAGCAATACTTTTAAAGCTGTAAAATAAAAGGCAGAGTATTGTAAAGGAAACGATTTCTAAATACTTCTCAAATATTAAAAGAATTTATAATGTAAAGTATGTGCTTTTTTAAAAAGATTTTATTTATTTGACAGAGAGAAACACAGCCAGAGAGGGAACACAAGCAAGGGGGATGAGAGAGGGAGAAGCACGATTCCCTCGGAGCAGGGAGCCTGATGTGGGACTCGATTCCGGGTCTCCGGGATCATGACCTGAGCCGAAGGCAGTCGCTTAACCAACTGAGCCACCCAGGTGCCCCAATAATGTAATGTATGTGCTTTAAAGACAACCTAATGCATTAAAGGTCTAGCAGCTGATCTCATAGCTACCATAATTTTGAAGTGGTAATGAGCATAAACAATATTTCAAGATATAGTTAACACCTGTGATAGAGGAAAACACCTGTGGGTTTTTTTTTTTTTTAAGATTTTATTTGTTTGAGAGAGAGGGAACATGAGAGAGAGAGAGACAGCACAAACGGGGTGGAAGGGGAGAGGGAGAAGCGGACTTCCCACTGAACAGAGAGCCAAGGGCAGGAATCCATGTCTGGCCACCCAGGTGCCCCCTCACCTGTGATTTCTGTTGGTGGCAATCCCAGGTGCTGCTAATACTGCTGTGGTTTTTGCCTACATGTATAGTTGAAGAACATGTTAAGTTTTAGATAGAGATTAGTGAAAATAAAGATGGGATTTTTTTTTTTCAAGTTCAGAGGCCCTGGGGTTAAGGTATCTGCAGGGTGCAAAGGGCGCCCCAGAGGTCAGGTGACAAGGCTGTGGTCTTGACACTTCCTCTGACTGGCGGCATGACCTTGGCTTTTGAACTTCTTTCCAGCTTAGCTTTGTTATTGCATGGAGGACACAATTATGTCTTCCCATGTATTTCAGTACTTAGCCCCACACCTGGCACGGGGGTGTGAAATAAATACCATGTATTAGAACCTGTCTTGTCTCCCTCCAGCTTATGGCCATCACGGTTGGTATCCCCAGTCCTGGTATATGGAAGGTACTCAATAAATATATATCGAATGAATAAGCAGGTTTTAGAGGGTTGCTTATGATTACATCTAAAAAACCCAAAATTCATTAAGGAGACAGCTGGTGTTTTGAGATATGACTATTTAAAATTTGGGCTTTTTTTTTTCCTAGGTTAAACAATTATATAAACACATCTGGAGTTGGAGTGCTTGGGATGTCGGTCAGGGCTGATAGATTGTGTGAATGGGTCTGTGAAGCCGGTGTTCTGCCTGAGAAAATGATAATGAATGTTGTTGGGAAACCAGGATTACTCTGCAAATAGTTTCTCTTCCATCTTTACTGTGTCTAAGCTTGTTAATCCGAGATGTGGTAACACAGGAAATGTCTAATAGGGAAAGGAGACAGACCCATGATGAGGCATTTCTGGGCATAGATGCACATTTCTTTTTCCTCTTTTCTTCTTACCTTTCCCTGCCCCACCACCCACTACATAACTCCTCTCTGACCCTGAAGACTTAGTAAACAGCAGTAGTGGGGGTGGGGGAGAGTTGTTAGAAGTTGCCCAGACTAGGCCTGAAGCCAACTAGTTGCTAATTTTTTTCTTTTTCTTTTTCTTTTTTTTTAAGATTTTATTTATTTACTTAAGAGAGAGAGAACCCATGAGCAGAAGGGGGTAGAAGGAGGAGGAGAAGCAGATTCCCCATGCAGTGAGGAGCCCGAGGTGGGGGGCTGCATCCCAGGACCCCAAGATCATGACCTGAGCCAAAGTCTCAAAGTGTAATCGACTGAGCCACCCAGGTGCCTCCTAACTAGTTGCTTCTTAATTCTCAGCCTTACAAGTCTATGTAAACCAACAAATGTGGATGGGGTAACAGGAGGAAGAAAAGTCAGTCTAGTAAGTCAGCTCTGAGGTTTACTTTGTAAAAGTGCTAAATTGGGGGCAGGAAGATGGGGCGAGAACTTTGGAACCAATAGGACATTTAGAATTGTGTCCCCTCAAAATGCCCGTGTTGAAGGCCTAACTCCCAGTGCCTTGGAAAGTGACTGTATTTGGAGATAGGGCCCTTAAAGAGGTAATTAAGATTAAATGAGGGGCGCCTGGGTGGCTCATTCATTAAGCATCTGCCTTTGGCTCAGGTCATGATCCTGGAGTTTTAGGATCGAGCCCTGCATCAGGCTCCCTGCTCATCGGGGGCCTGCTTCCCCGTCTCTCACTCTCCAGCTTGTGTTTCCTTTCTGGCTGTGTTTCTCTCGGTCAGATGAATAAATAAAACCTTTAAAAAAAAAAAGATTAAGCGAGATTACAGGGTGGGGCCTAATCCCATGTGACCGATGTTCCTATAAGAGGAAGAGATATCGGGGACAGGCCTGGTTATCCCTTTGTCATTTCCTGCTGCAGTAATTCACAGCTGGGCTCAATCTAAAGAGAAGAACAAGTCCGCCCACTGGAGTAGGTGCTTGTGAACCTCCATTTCCCTTTCCCCCTTCGTTTAGAAGATCACAGCGCACTGAAGAGGAAGGGAACTTTGGAGACTCCTAGTCCAGTCCTTTATCCTGATCCAAAGCATGGCCCACAGTGGTTCAGGGCAAGCCGTGCCGGGTGCTGCCAGTCCTGCGGGTCCGTCTTCTGACCCCCTGCCTCCCTACACACCCTCAGAACTTCACCGGGATAGGGAACTGCGTCGTTAGGTTAGACATAAGACAGAGCCGAGCTTAGGTGACGGGCACGCCTGCTACCTAGCCTACCCCTCATTCTGTTGGCACCATTAGAGGATTGAGTTTGGCGTCTCTTCAATCATGGTCAAACAACAGATATATAGCTTGTAATTAAAGAGCCTTTTCTCTTTGCGTGAAGACCTCACACGCTGGATTCCAGGGACTAATATGCCTGATTAATGGGCCAGTCTTTGTCTGCAATGAAATGCCACCCTTCAGAGCCTTCGCGTGGGAGACTGAGCAGGAGGCCCAGCAC
Organism: Spilogale gracilis; assembly: GCA_004023965.1. Lineage (NCBI taxonomy): Eukaryota > Metazoa > Chordata > Mammalia > Carnivora > Mephitidae > Spilogale > Spilogale gracilis. Next base: position 19,478 of record PITA01014571.1, on the reverse strand, counting down.
TCCCAAGCCTGATGAGTAATTTTACTGCGATCATTTACCAGATTCAGCCTCAGCTGGCCCCTGTGTGTGACTGGGAGCAAATTAACCCCACATCAGGCCTCCTTCTCCAGCGTGCCCTGTTCTCCAGTCTGGAGCTGGGCACCCGCACACATACAATAGACATTGAAAGGAAGCCTGCAGTATACTAGACTAGAGGTCAGCCATGAATGATGGACTCGAAGGAGAGCTAAATGGTGATTATTCCTACACCAGAACATGAGTGGCCACACTCCCACTAGCTAACGCAAGCAGAAAAGCAAGGCATTTCCCCGCCTCCCCCCAATCCCTGCAAATAACTCAGTCAAAACCTCTACCTTTCAGTTGAAATAATCCAGTTGACCGACTTCTTTCTTCCTTTTCTGAAGTCAGAATGTAAGCATTTTCCTTTTGTAACTAGAATTTTTGTTTTCTGCTTAGCAAATTGATGGCTTGGTGAAATTGTCAGGCCCTCCCTCATAAGCCTTTTTTGATTATAAAATGAGCGTAGGCCAGGGAAACTGGTAGGAAATTTCTTAGCAGCAAAGGGGATGGCTGTTTTGTTGCCAGCTCCTTATTGATCACTTTATCAGTCACCCTTCAAAGACATTTCTTATGCCTTGTTCCTCAAGAGTTAGGGAACTAACAAACCCCGCTGCGGCTCCAACCCCTGAGTCATCAGGGAGCAGTACCCGGTATTTGTTTCCTGGATGATTTTCTCTTGGCCCACTTACAGGGCATTTGTCCCAATGACTTAATACTTCATGTTAAAACACTAAAATATTTAATTTTTATAACAGCTCTGTAGAATTCCACCGTGGCCCTGCAGGCCTAAACGAAGATTGCTCAATTCTGTTTTAGTTGCTAACAATAAAGTAATCCAGTTCCTGAACACACAGGTGGTGACAGCCCTGCCATTACCCAAGGGGATGTGTGCCAAGAGCAAGGGCGCAGCCCACGTTTGTCTTTGCAGAACACCACTCGCTGCGCTTTTCGGGGCTGTGCTTTCCTTCTCTCACACCCAGCTTTGGACCTTGACTGTGCCCTGAGTAGTGCCACATTGTAACCCACAGCCTCCCTTCATTAGATCCACCTGAGCAAGGTCCCCGTTCCCCTTCTTCCTTCTCGGTCCCCGGTAGCGCATGCGTCACACAAATTCCGTTCAGCCTGTGTTTCCTACGTGCGCCGTCATCCCTGTGTGCATGGTCTATTCCGGGGGCCTCCCTGGCGCCTGAGTTTCTGAAACAGCCAGTTAGTGGGGCTGGTATTCCAGGTCTCTTCTCTGAAACAGACCACTCTTTTTCACGGCGGTGCCCACAGCATCCACACATCCAGCCGACCTGGCGCAGAGCAGACACTCGGACCTGCTGAACTCACCTGAGCTGCCCCGGTTTATCCTCCGCGCTCCCGCCGGGGATCTTCGGCATCGAGAGCTTCCAAGGACTCCCACTGCCATGAGCAGGAACCATGAGTTCAAACGCCAGGGCGGGGCAGGAGCCACAAATGAGCGACCTAGCCTGCGAGGGGCTGGGGTGAACTGAAACCCGGAGGGCTCAGCTCCAGCCCAGGGCTGGCACGTGAGAATGTGGGCCTGGTGCTATGAGGCCAAGAATATGGAATTTTGGGGGGGGGTTAGATACCCCAAATTTTTAATGTCGGTGCTAATGAAAACCCTAAGGAAACACTGGGAGCCAAAACACAGCTCTGGTCTGCATGTGGCCTGCAGAGTGCAGCTCTGTGACCTGTGACCCCAGATGGGATTGCAGTTATCTGGGGGTAAGCTCCCAGCCTGAGCTTCAGTTCCGTATGCTTCTGCACGCTTCTTTCTCTCTTCCCAGGGGACACCTGTCTGCCCTAGGCTGCCCTCCTCCTTGTCCACAGTTGCCTGATGCTCGTTCTGGGTGATTCTCCCTCGCCTGCATGGTGCCCTGTTTCATATACTTCCTCTCTCTTCCGCTGCTTGGGTGTCAGTTTTGACTTTTCTCCCAGGGTGCCCTTCCCACCTCTCAATCATTCTCTTTGCTCCGCTTCATTCTTATCTGAACCTTTATTTGCATTTCTAATAGTGGCACCTGATCAGGCCCTTATCACTCACACCTGGGCCTCTGCGCTAGTCTCCAAATTGACTTCCTTTTGACTCGGCTCCTACTTAAAGCGCTCCCTGAGGGCACCTGGGCAGCTGTCAGTTGAGCCCAGCTCCTGATTTCAGCCCAGGTCCTGATCTCAGGGTTGTGGGATCGAGCCCTGCGTCAGGCTCTGTGCTGAGCACGGAGTCTGCTTGTCCCTCTCTCCCTCTGCTCCTCCCCCTGCTTACACTCTCTCCTAAATCAATCAATCAATCAATCTTTAAAAAATTGCTCCCTGATACCAGATTCATTTTTTCCCAAAACAATTCCCTCTGTTCTGTTACTTCTCAAAGGTGATTTTCAGTAGACAGCCTCAGTTCCCTAGCGAGGCCCTTCAGAATTGGCTTTCTTGTCTACTCTTCCACTCCTCTGAACAACAGCCAAATCTGGTTGGCCTTCTACTGCCCGAACACGTTCTGGGCCTTTCTGCCTTATCAGCCAGGGTCTCTGGGAAACAGTTGGCACATTCAAACATGTTATTAAGAAGGCTTTAATATAATAACTTTACAAAGGTGTGGGCAAGGTTAGGAGAAACCAACGGGAGTGGTGAAGCGATTGTATTGATTCGAGGCCTGAAAAAGCAAACAGAGGACGTGATTACGAGAACCCTGAAAGGGGCGCGTGGGAGGCTCAGTCGGTTCTCAGGCTGCGATCTCAGGGTCCTGGGAATGAGCCCCGTGCAGGGCTTCCTGCTCAGCGGGGCGTCTGCTTCTATTCTCTCTCCCCCTGCTCCTGCGCTCTCTCTCTCTCTCCCTGGCTCTCTGTTAAAAAAAGAACCCCGAAGAAAGAGCTGAGCTGTAGCTGAGGGCCTCCCCATAGGAGCTAAGACTTTCGGTGGAGCAGGCTGGCTGATGCCCACCTCCCAGGTCAGCTCTCAGGGCTCAGACAGGGAAGAGAAGGCGGGGGTGAGATGTGCCCTTTCATTCACTGATGCGCTCCTCCTCTCAGCGTCTCCACTTATCCACTGTGGCCAGTCTCCTCCCGCTCAGATTCTGTCGTCCCACCAAGTTTTCATTGATTACTCTTTCATCAAAACTCCCAAGGTGTTTGGCTCATTTTGATCCCATGGCCCTTTACTCTGTCACTAACGGGCAAAGCTGGACGTGTGCGCAGGATTCTCTTACTAGCTTGAGAAGGGACACATCCTAGAACTTTGTGTTTTCCTCTATACTCTGTAGATTTTTTGGGAATGAATTAAGTTCCATAAATCTGTTCATTATTTAATTCATGTTTCAAAGCGGATATGACTGAGGGTTTGTGCTCCTTCCGAAATTCATCTGTTGAACTGCTACCCCCGTCCCTCGCAAAGGTGATGGTATTAGTTGGTGGGGTCTTCGGGAGGTGATGAAGTCATGAGCCTTCGTGAATGGAGTTACTGCCCTACAAAAGAGGGTCCAGAGAGATCCAGAGCTAATTCCAACAGGTGAGGACACAAGAAAAAAGGCCCTCCCTCACTTGACCTTGAGGGGAAAAAGTGGAAGGAAAGAAAGGAGTCACTGGTCCCAAGAAATTTTAAAATCCAGCTGGACAAATCCCATTAGGTTCCCAGGCCTGGGAATCGTCCTCCGTGGCTCCAGCCTCTGGGCCATCCTTGCTTGTCAGGAAATGTAGTGAGTATTTGCCGCGTGGTAAGGTTCCGGTTCATTCTCGTGGAACACTTCTTCCCTCCGTTTATCTTTCTTTCACATTTTCCTAAAAGCAGCAAGAAGAAACCTGACGGGACTTTCAGCACTTTGCTTGGACATAGTCTCAGCTAAATGTTCAATTTCTACTTTTCTACGTAATTCTACTTTCCATCTAACTGTAGGCACACAGTTTCCTTAAGCTTCTGCTCCTCTAGCACAAGGATCCCTTTTCTCCAGCGTTCAATAACATGTTCCTCATTTCATTTTAAACCCTCACCAGCAGAGCCTCGAATGTCTGTACATCTATGAGTTGTCCGTTTGTGATGATTTCTGTATTCTCTAAGGTGATTTGGTTTTTTCCCCTTCCACTTGAACCTTTCCCAACACAGTTGTTGATAGTCTTCATATTTTTTAAAGGTTTTATTTATTTATTTGACAGAGAGAAACACAGCAGGAGAGGGAACACAAGCAGGGGGAGCGAGAGAGGGAGAAGCAGGCTTCCCGCCGAGCAGGGAGCCCGATGTGGGACTCGATCCCCGGTCTCCGGGATCATGACCTGAGCTGAAGGCAGTCGCTCAACCAGCTGAGCCCCCCCAGGCGCCCCGGTAGTCTTCATATTTTTACAGTGTGTTCAAGACAGTGTCATCTACATCCCTTCAGCCCCCGTCCATTGTTCCCCTCTGGCATGGCCCAAAGTAGAGAGAAAATGGGAGGAAAGACCCCAGTTACTCCTTCTGCTCTCTTGGTTAACACTTAAACCCACCAGAAGGCAGAGGGCAAGGGAGTCCAGGTGATGTCCTCAGCAGCTCAGGGCCTGAGCTGAAGAAATAGGTGTGGATGGGGCGGGGGGGATGAAGTCTCGAACAAGTTTCCTAAAAGGGGCGCCTGGGTGGCTTCATTGGTTAAGCATCTGCCTTTAGCCCAGGTCATGGGAGTCCTGGGATCTAGCCCTTGTCAGACTCCCTGCTCAGTGGGAGTCGGCTTATCTTTCTCACTTTGCCCCTCTCCTCCCCTCCCCTCTACTCTTCCCCTTTACTCCTCCCCTCCCCTTCCTCCTACTCCTCCTCTGCCCTCTGCTCAGTGTTCTTTCTTCCAAATAAATAAAAAATCTTTAAAAAAGGAGTTTGAGGGGCGCCTGGGTGGCTCAGTTGGTTAAGCAACTGCCTTCAGCTCAGGTCATGATCCCGGAGACCCGGGATCGAGCCCCACATCGGGCTCCCTGCTCGGCGGGAAGCCTGCTTCTCCCTCTCTCACTCCCCCTGCTTGTGTTCCCTCTCTGGCTGTGTTTCTCTCTGTCAAATAAATAAATAAAATCTTTAAAAAAAAAACACCCTTCTGAGCTCCTGTGGCTGATGACACTTCCCATTTACTAAGGTTAAGTGAATAAAAAAAGGAGGTGAAAACACGTTCCTTGGCGGAGAAGATAGCTCATTTAGGTAGAGCAGGTAACAAGAGGAAAGGAATAGACAGCACTCTAGTCTTCCAGAATAATTATTGCATTAAAGAAAATCACATTGTATCTATGTTATTTAATTGTAAAACTTTGGCCCAATCACCCACATAATTATAGCATTCCATAGTCATATGTAATTAGATTGCTTTTTAAATGCTGGTTACCTGACAGTTCGGTGGAGATGTAAGGAGAAGGAGCAGAGAAAAAAAATTGGTTAAACATATAGAATCTTGGGTGCCTGGGTGGCTCAGTGGGTTAAAGCCTCTGCCTTCGGCTCAGGTCATGATCTCAGGGTCCTGGGATCGAGGCCCAGATTGGGCTCTCTGCTCAGTGGGGAGCCTGTTTCCTCCTCTCTCTGCCTTCCTCTCTGCCTGCTTGTGATCTCTCTCTCTCTGTCAAATAAATAAATAAATAAAATGTTTTAAAAAAAACATATAGAATCTTCCAGCATGTTGGGAGATGACTATGGGGAAGCTTCTACTCAGGGCCAGGAATATGATACACCACATCGGGCCACCTGGGGAAGCAGCTGGCAGGAAAATTGAGGGGAAGACATGGGCAAGGCCTATATTACAGTTACTGTGAGGCAGGGGGAAGGGACTGACCAGGTTTGGGGTTGGCAAATTTGAATAAATTTTAGTGGGCTTTGGGGCACAGGGGCTACCCCAGTTGTCCAATGTGTGGCCCTGCATAATTAGGGCATCGGAAAACTGCCTTCTGGAGCGTGAAAGCCAGATGGAGGAAGTGGTTGGAAATATGGGTCCGGATGGTTTGGTTTACATAACAGATGTTATTTACTCTCTCTAGGGGTCAGCCAGCCCTGGAGGGATAGTCTCGCTGGGATTAACAAGGCTCCCAAATGTCAAACAATCATAAAATAACAATTAAAAATGTTATTAATATAGTAGGACTCAAAACATCTCCAGGAAGTCTTCTAGAAGTGTCTAGGCCCGTGCCACTGATAAGTCCCGCGAGTAGGACTACACCCTTCCTTTGCATGTATTTCAGATTAAGATGAGATCGTATTAAGGAGTCATAGTATTTATGAGACAATTTTTGGCATTTTCTTGAGATCCCAAAATGATACTAATTCAGTCATAGTAACAATTTCCTTCCTGAGCTTTTTCTGCAGTTGGACTTGCCGTTTTACAGGTTACGTCAGAGGCTCTGACCCTTAATCTTGTGTGCCCACCTGACTGGGCCACAGGGTGCCCCCACATTTGGTCAGACAGTATTCTGGGGGGGGGGGGGCGGTCTGTGACGGTGTCTCTGCAGGAATCCGTAGAGCAGATGGCCCTTCCGGGGTGGGTACCGTGTCCACTCAGCTGGGGGTCTGAAGAGAACAGAAGGGCTGACGACCCTCCCGCTAATAGAGAACTCTTCCTGCCAGGCTGCCCGGAACGGGGACAGTGGTTTTCTCCTGTCTGCACACTCGGTCTCTTCCCAGGTCTCCAGCCTGCTGAGTGCCCGCGTCGGGACTTGTCAGCCTCTGGAAGTGTGTGGGCAGTTCCCCGGGGGGTATTCTCCATGCAGCAGGGAAAGTGACGATGTTTGCTTTCCTTCTCTCCCTCACTCTTTTCCATCTCCTCTGGTTGAATCCCGTTTTTTAATTTTATTTTTTAAATTATTTATGTTATTATTTATTTAATTTCTTTCTTTCCTTACTGGCTGTGTGCCCCTCGAGAGTATAGCCAGTCTCCCGCAGCCTTACTGTCTTTGGTTGTAAAATGAAGATAATGCCTCCAGCGCCCAGCACAGTGCCTGGCACATAGAGATCTGCCATAGGACAGCGAGGAACCAGTTTCACAGGCTCTAGCTTCCGATTGTCCAAAGGAGCCCTGCTATGTCGGAAGGAATGGGAGGGGGATTGGCAGAACTAGGGAAGGGGTAGAAGGAGAGAGACGTGGACGGGTGAGCAAAGTGCCCTAGAGGGGTGCTGTGCGCGCTAGAGGTGCATTTCTCTAGAAAGCACATGAAGTTTAAGGCCCAGTCTTCACCGGAGGAGAGTGTGTTGAGTGAAATAAGCCAAGCAGAGAAAGTCAGCTATCATATGGTTTCACTTACTCGTGGAGAATAAGGAATGACATGGAGGACATTAAGAGAAGGAAAGAAAACGCGAACTGGGGTAGACCAGAGAGGGAGACGAAGCATGAGAGACTGTGGACTCTGAGAAACAAACTGAGGGTTTTGGAAGGAAGGGTGGTGAGGGGGTGGGTAAGCCTGGTGGTGGGTATTAAGGAGGGCACGTATTGCATGGAGCACTGGGTGTGGGGCATAAACAATGAATCTTGGAATACTGAAAAAATAAAATAAATTATTTTAAAAAAATAAAATAAATTATTAAAAAAAAAAAGAGAAAGCTTCAGGCCGTCTCTTTTCCAGGTCTTCATGGGGGCAGGGAGTTCTAGCGGGGGAGGGGCAGCCAAGTTGCAACCAGGAAGTATTTCTGTGCTTGTATTTCTCATAAATTGTCTAAAGGAGCTATCAGAAGAGAGTCATGGGGCGCCTGGGTGGCTCAGTTGGTTAAGCGACTGCCTTTGGCTCAGGTCATGATCCTGGAGACCCGGGATCAAGCCCCACATCGGGCTCCCTGCTCGGCGGGAGGCCTGCTGCTTCTCCCTCCTCCCTCTCTCACTCCCCCTGCTTGTGTTCCCTCTCTGGCTCTGTTTCTCTCTGTCAAATAAATAAAATCTTTAAAAAAAAAAAAGAAAAAAAAAAGAAGAGAGTCATGAATCACCAAGAATCCAGTTATTGTGATTTCTTTTCTCATTCAAAGTTAATGATAACTATCATATCTAATTTTGTATTTTTAATTTTGGTCCCTACATGGTATAGGCTTCGATGATCATAAAACTTGGACCGGTCCTTGCCTAGAGTCCTGCCTCTCTGGGAGATGGTGTGTGGGTGACTTGGGGTTGTAGGACACTTGGGGTTGACTTGCCTGGCCCAGCCCAGCCCAGCAGGGAGACTGTCCCAAGATCTGGAGCTGGGTCATGGTCCCTCTTCTCTTACTAGCTCCTGTGAACAGCTCCATTGCTACTCCAGTGGCTGTTCAAAAAGTTGCTGTTCACGTAAAGGGCTCATTCTGGCTCCAATCTTGCTCTGACTCATTGTGTGAGCTTTGGAAGATCACTGTGCCTCTCGGAGCCTCGGGTTGCCCATCTGTAAAGTGGGATCAGTACCTCCAGTGGAGGCTCAGGTGTGGGCCCTGTGGGTTGCAAGCTCTGTGCACGCGGGAGGGAAGTATGATGACAACTGTGTTGCTACTCCTTGTATCTCTAGTATCTTGCTATTACTTGGAATTTGCCTGCAACTGACCATTTCGGTGACTAAAGAACAAAGCCACTGCCCACTCTGACACATTGATTTTTTTGTTTTTTATGTTTCATTCATTTTTTTTAATTGTGGACACTTTTAAGTGTATACAAAAATCACTACCATGGGGATGCCCTTATGTATCCATAGTTGTCAATCTTTGTCTTCTAAGCTTCTACCTACTCCACTTGTAATAGTTTCAAGCAAGTCCCAAATCATTTTGATTTTAAGAATCTCAGTATGTATTTCTAAAGGATAAGGGCTCTTCAAAAATTATATCAATGCTATCATTATATCTCACCCCTCCCCTAGAAATGTAATTTTTTCTTTCAATTTGTAGATTCCCTCCCACCCCCCTCCATGGGGCAGAAGATACTTTAAACTTGAGTGGCAATAAAATTCAGCCAGTTGGCATTTTCCTTTGGCTATCTCTTAGATCTAACACTGCAGAGAACTCAGTTGAGGAGTCCATTTGAATTAAACTCTGCTGCTTAAATTAGTGATGTAACCTCAGGAAAATTCTCTAACCTTATACTAAACATCAGTTTTCTTATCTGTGAAATGGGGATACTATTGTCCCTTTTACAAAGCTGTTGTAAGGAGTCTCTGAGAGAGAGGGAGTAAAGTAGAACTAGTAAATGCTCAGTAAATGTAGCTATTATCATTATGACAGTGTTTCCCTACTTTTTCCTATCAAATCCTGTCTTCTGGAAGTAATTCTGTTGAGATGTAACTGATGAGAGCCATAGGGCCAATTTAAGTAAATAAGTCTAGAAAGCCCAAGGCGGAGGAGCAAGTGGAGGAGGAGGAGCCTTTCCGGAGCCTCAGCACCTGGGCAACAGCGGAAAGCCCCACCTGTACTGTGCGGGCAAGCTCTCTTGCGCCTCAGAGACTGGGACCTGCGGGGATTCAGACCCACAGGACAAAGCAGCTCAGAGTAAGCTTGGCCCAGGGAAGCCGGAGTCAGAGTGGCAAGGTGGGAGGAACAGAGTGGGCCGGAGGGGGAGGCTGTTCCTTATCTGTTTTTCCGCTTTGATTTTGGAGGTGTTCTACAGAGCTGACAAGTTAAAAGTTGGCTTTGTGGTTATTGAAAGCTGAAGCAAGCCGGGCCCTGCCGGGTGTAGGCTTGAGGCAAAACTGAACCACAGCGAGACCCACTATCTGCGCCAGAGCGGAAGTAGCTGAAAGGTTAACTCCAAGTCTTGCTGGCTGGCTGGAGATTTCATTAAGAATGCCCAGAAGAGGGCGCCTGGGTGGCTCAGAGGGTTAGGCCTCCGCCTTTGGCTCAGGTCATGACCTCAGGGTCCTGGCCCACATCAGGCTCCCTGCTGAGCCTCCCCCTCTTTCTCTGCCTGCCTCTCTGACTACTTGTGATCTCTGTCAAAAAAAAAAAAAAAAGAAAAAAAGAAAAAAAAGAAAAGAATGCTCTGAATAGGGGCGCCTGGGTCGCTCCGACGTGAAGCATCTGCCTTAGGCTCAGGTCATGATCCCAGCACCCTGGGATCATGCCGCACATCCTGGCTGCGGGGCTCCCTGCTCATGGGGCAATTTTGAGAGGGGCACTCAGCAGGAAGGGCCGGCGGTGGAAAGGAGTGGAGTCCCAAAGACTTGCGTGGACCGGGGCAGAGAGCCTGGCCGCAGTGTTGGAAGTAAGTGACGTCCCGGTTATGGCCTTATCTTTCAGTCAGCCGGGATTTCATTTGCCTGTTAGACTACACATAGAGCGGAGCATTTGTTTCCATCCCTTGCAGGAGGCACTCCACCGATGTAGGATTAACCGAAGAATTTTTCTTTAACTTAGAATCATGAAGTTATTTAATTACAAAATGTATTACATGCACTTGTTAAATGAAAGTTAAATTTGCCTTATTTATTTTTTTAAAGTGTGTGTTTCACCTTGTAAGCATGCAGAGAGAAAGTGGCTGCATTCTTCTGTATCATAGTTCTTTTTTCCCCCCTAGGCATGGGAGAGGCCGAGAGAGGAGAGGGAAAGAGAGAGAGATGGAGACAATCTTTTTTTTTTTTTTTAATATTTTATTTATTTATTTGACAGAGAGAGACAAAGCCAGAGAGGGAACACAAGCAGGGGAAGTGACAGAGGGAGAAGCAGGCATCCCGCTGAGCAGGGAGCCTGATGCGGGGCTCGATCCAGTGACTCCCAGGAGCATGACCTGGGCGGAAGGCAGATTTCCAAGTTGGAGCCACCCAGGCGCCCTGAGATGGAGGGAATCTTTTTTTTTTTTTTTTTTTTTAAGATTTTATTTATTTGACAGAGAGAAACACAGCCAGAGAGGGGACACAAGCAGGGGGAGTGAGAGAGGGAGAAGCAGGCTTCCCGCTGAGCAGGGAGCCCGATGTGGGACTCTATCCCGGGTCTCTGGGATCATGACCTGAGCCGAAGGCAGTCACTCAACCAACTGAGCCACCCAGGCGCCCCGAGATGGAGGGAATCTTAAGCAGGTTCCACACCTACCACAGCAATCACAGGGCTCCATGTCACAACCCTGAAGTCATGACCTGAGCCGAAATCAAGAGTCAGATGCTTAATCGACTGAGCCACCCAGGTGCTCCTCGTTGGTAGTTAATTCTTATTTCTTAAACTAATAAATGAATGTGTTTTAGGCTATCTTCTTGAGAGACTCGAAGCCATATTAGCTTTATGCTTCCTCATTATTTGGTTGACAGAAATATTCTGTTTCTTTTCTGCTGACTTCAGGGTAAGTTTGATCTGTCTTTTCTGTTTGCCTTCTAGGTAAGATCATGTGACCGCTGCTTCCTTTCATTGATGCTTTTTTTTTGTTTTGTTTTGCTTGTTGCTATCGACTTGGTTTTGGTCAATGTCAGAAATTCTTACTGACTCCCCAATAATATTTTCTGACACCACTTCTAACATTCTAACACCAAATGTATGTTTTTCCCCCCAACATTAGCCAGTTCTCTGACACAAAGTGGGTGCCCATAATTAAATTCTGGCAGTAGCTCCCAGAGATAAATCAGACCCCACAGGTTAAGGGCTCAGCCCCCCAAGACTGCCCTCACTTCAGATGTCATCTGTAAATTCGGTCGCGGGAGACTCACACTTTTACCTGGCTGACTACGTATTTTGGGGTTCCCATGGGCCCCTCCCCTTAGGCTTGATAAATCACTAGAATGATGCACAGAACTCAGGAAAATACTTTACTGGTGCTTGCCAGTTTTTCATAAAGTTTATTACAACTCAGAAACAGCCATATTGAAGAGAGAGCGTAGGAATGGGGGTCCGGCTGCGGCTGGGGCTACGAGCTTCACCCTCCTAGCGTGTGTCCTGAACCCGGAAAGCCCTCAGCATCTTCTTCAAGAGTTTTTATTGAAGTCAGTCCTCAGGACATTCTGTTTGATGACTGCTACTGTTGAAGTTGAGAGGACTTTGTGTTTATAAATACTGAGTCCAGAAACAGGCTGAGCTGCCGAAATAGAGCAGAACTAGCCGTCTTGGCTGAATGAGGGAAATACTTTGCATAAACTCTTCCCCTTTCAAGAGAAGAACTGTGGTGTGTTAGGGCTGGAAGGGGGCTAGGAGGTTAAATAACCTTAGCTGGAGTAGCTAGAAACCAGAAACTTAGCCAGGCCTCCTTCTAGATCATTATTGTTTCACTCTCTCCGGGGGGTTTAAGATGTAGCTTCAAGACCGCGAACAAATGGTTTCCCTTTTCTGGGAAGTTAAGAGTTTTGTGGTGATTCTGTCGTTTTGTGAAAAATACAAAAAGGCAGGATGAGATAGCTATCTGTTCACCATAAACCATCTTCTTTCCTGGGGTGTGTGGGTGGCTCAGTTCGTTAAGCTTCCGACTCCTTTTTTTTCCTTGAAAGATTTTATTTATTTATTTGATAGAGAGAGAGTACACATTAGTGGGGGGAGCAGGGAAGAGAGAAGGAGAAGCAGACTCCCCATGGAACAAGAACCAGATGCGGGACGCTAGCCCAGGACCCTGTGATCGTGACCTGACCTGGAAGCAGCCGCCTAACCAACTGAGCTGCCGAGGTGCCCCGAGCTTCCGACTCAGGTCATGATCACATGGTCTTGGGATCAAGCCCCACATCTGTCTCCATGCTCAGTAGGGAGTCGGCTTGAGATTCTCCCTCCCCCTCTCACCAGCGGCATGCTCACTCTCTCTCTCTCTCTCTAAAATCAATCAATCAGTCAATCTTTAAAAAAAACAAATCTCTCCCCATGGAACAGCAACATCCTACTTGGTGATTTTTCTCCACTCCTTAATCATCTAAAAAAAATAAAATTGAGTGATTTTCCAAATGTAAAATCTAGAGTTCATTAACAAAAACTTGAGAAAAGTGTATACAAAGAAGAGGAAAAATCAATTATAGTTATACCAAAAACATTAATAGTTAGGTGTCAGTACGATTAAAAGAAAATAGTTTCCCTTTTCTGGGAAGCGTGGAAAATGTATCTGGATTTTTTTTCATTTACTATAATCACATAGGCAGTGTTTTCCTGTTGTTGGTAAAGACGACAGAGTACAGTGTAGAGTACAGTGGTTTAGAGTAGAGGCTAAGTGCCTGGATTCAATTCATAGCCCCCCACTTACAGGCTATATGATCCTGAAGTCAATGAATTGCTCCCCGGCTTGATTTTATCATCTGCAAAATGGGGATGACAATGGCATCCAACTCACAGAATGAAGGCTTACGTAAAAGACTTAATACATGTTCTTATCAAAATATTATAACATTAATATATAGATGAAGGTGACATTTTATGAAACAGAAAAGCAGAAAAACTCAAAATCACCCATTATTGCATGTAACTGTACTTAACCTTTCCCCCTGATGTTTTGACATTCCGACCGCTATTTCTGCCTGTCCGTACCATGTTAAATTGAATCAGTCCTGAATTAGCATTGGTTCAAACAGTCTGGGACCCAAGCCTTCCCTGGCCAGAGTGCAGCGTGTGGTTTTTTTTCTGTAACTAGGATGTAATCAGATCCAATCCACAAACTAGTTAACTGAGGGTTCACCATATTAGGAATGAATATATGAGAAATATCTTTGTAAAGGATTTTTTTTTCTTTAGCATTGGAGGTTACTTCCTTAGCTTGGAATCCCAGAAATGGAAACATAGGGTGAAGGGATGAGAAATGTTATTTTCTTTCTTTTTTTTCTAAAGTTTTTTTCTTTTTTTTAATGATTTTTATTTATTTGACAGAGAGAAACACAGCCAGGGAGGGAACACAAGCAGGGGGAGTGAGAGAGGGAGAAGCAGGCCTCCTGCTGAGCAGGGAGCCCGATGTGGGACTCGATCCTGGGTCTCCGGGATCATGACCTGAGCCGAAGGCAGTCGCTCAACAAACTGAGCCACCCAGGCGCCCGGAGAAATGTTATTTTCTAGAAGGCTTGCATTGATTTTAAACCTGTAGCTACAATTTATGAGTCTGCCCCACTTACTGTAGGCTCCTAAATCCTGCCCCCCACCCTCTCTCTCCCACCTCACCTCCCTTCGCCCATCAGAGTTGAGATATCGAGGAAGTTGTGGTGGTGACAAAACTCTGGAATAGTTAATTCTAATAAAAATCAGCACTCCACTCCTCCTCCTTCCCACTAGGTCATCCCCCCTCCACCCCCAGGGCCTTTCTTGCTTCCTTTCACATCCTTCCCCAGTGCCCCCTTGGCTTTGTTTAACCTCCTCATGTAGCCTTCTTCTTTAATTGGGAAAATCATATAAAGTGTCCCCATGAAGAAGTCCATGACTTTAGCAGTGAGAAGTGTTACCCCAACTGGGTACGCACATTTGAGTATGTGTTGAGTATGTGTTGAGTATGAGTAATGTTGGAGCATTGTTGAACCCACAGGACCGAACTTGATGGTAGAATCTGGGGGATCGTGGAATACGCAGAGAGGGTGCTATTTTGAGGCTGGGCCCTTCAAGTTATGCAAGTAGGTGGTATGCAGGGTGTAAGGCCCGTCCTGTGGGTGGGGTGAAGCCAGGGCCCGTTCCTGAGATGCCCTCCCTATATCACTGGCAAAGCGCTAACTGCTCAGCACAGAAACACATTTTCCAAAAGGTAAAGGGGGTCTCTGGGAGGAACTGTGAAGGGGAGCTCGCTTACTGAGCTGGACATAATAAAAGGCCCGTGAGCAGCACGTGCAGAGTCTTTACAGAAAACAGGGCTTACGATGCCAGGCAGGGCTCATTTTATGGCTTCTTTATCTTCTGGTTGAAGTTACCAAGGGCGTGGAGGGCTTTTGCTGACGTGTGGCCGGTGATGTGATTACATATCCAGCCCATGGGCAAGCAGAGCAGGAGGCCTCTGAGTGCGGCCGAGGCCCAGTTACCTCGGTCGCAGAAAGTGGGTGTCTTAGGAATTCCCCAAGGTCTGAGGTGCCCTTTATGGCAAGGAGTTGTGCAGGTGTCTCTTGTGGACTCCTACATCTTTGAGGGATGGGAAAGTCAAAACAACAGTTAGAGCGTGTGTCTGAGAGGAGAATGGGGGCAGCCAGATCAACCTCAAGAAGCCTAGCGTTAGGGACGGATGAGGATAAATATAGGCTAATTACTAGGACTTAAAAGGTGGGGCCTCCCCAGTTCAGACAAAGTCCAAGGTGTCCTGAAAGGAGGAGAAGAGGAATGGCAAGCTTAGCCAATCGTCAGCTCTCAGCGGGGTTCCCAGGAGACTTTTGACCACAGCCAGATGGGAAGATGGTCTTGAGAGCGGATGGTGGGAACCAACCAGAGCTGGTCAGATGCCAGCCTCCCCTCCCCCCCTGAGAGAAAAAGCTTTGGTCCCGCAGGGGTGCCTACTTACTCATAGCCTTGTCTGTTCCTTTCTAGCCTGATCCAGCCTGGAGATGACCTCCCTGGCCGCTGCGGGGTCTGGCCCTCGGGCCCGGCTCTTTGCCTGCTCCCTCAGGCTGGGCCTTCAGCAGACTAGCCTGCTTCAGCTGCACACAGGGGCCGTCCTTGCAGCCAAGAACCACTATGAAGTGCTGGTGCTGGGTGGGGGCAGCGGTGGGGTCTCCATGGCCGCCCGCATGAAGAGGAGAGTGGGCGCCGAGAACGTCGCCATTGTTGAGCCCAGTGAGGTAAGTCTGTGCCCACCGAGCGTATGTGCCCGTGTGCAGGTACGGGTGAGTGTTAGCTGGCAAGGTGTGGATGGCGGGCAGACCCTGTTGCCCTCATGTTTCCAGGTTAGTGCTTCTCCTTCTGGGCCCAAAAAGGAATGGGAGAAGTTGAGGAGAGGGTGAGAGGGAGAGGGGGAGAGGGGGAGAGGGCAGAGCTCTAGGCTTTTACGTTCTCTGTATTAGTTCCTTAGGGCTGCAGTAACAAATGGTCACAAACTGCGTGGCTTGAAACAATAGATTTATCCTTTCACAGTTCTGGAGGCTAGGAGTCCAACCCCGAGGTTTTAGCAGGGTCCATGCTCCGTCTGAGGCTGTGGACAGGAGGGGGAATCTGTTCCGTGCCTCTCTCCTAGCTTTGGTGGTTGTGGACAGGCTTTGGCGGTCCTTGGCTTATAGCAGGGATCACTCCAATCTTTGCCTCTCTCTTTCACATGGCCTTCTTTCTGTGTGTCTCTGGTGTCTTCATATGACCTTCTTATAAGGACACCAGTCATTGGATTTAGGACCCACTCTAATCCAGCATGACCTCATCATAACTTGATTACATCTGCGAAGACCCTATTTCCAGATAAGATCATATTCACAGGTACTGGGGTGAGGACTTCAGCATATCTTCTGGGGAGAGAACATTCAACCCCAAACGCCCTCCCAGTTCCAACCTGGTGTCCAGAGGAAGACCAATGGCCATTAGACTTGTCTTTCTGTGTTCTAGAATGGAGAACGGGTGATAAGTTGAGGGGCAGGGAGGCCTCTGGGAAAAACGTTAGTGGGATTGAGAAATTGAAGTCCAAGGGATTATAAACAGAGTATAAAGCAGAAAAAGGCAGAAACGCCACAGAGGAAGCTGGGACGTGTGTGTAAGGTGCTATTTCATGCAAAACATTGTAAGATGATCCAGTATCCTGAGAAAAAATAGTCCAGAGTTCTCACGAAATTAATGTTTCATGAGAAACTAGGTGTGTACCAATTCTGAGCTGTGTCCTTGGGAGGGAAGCAAAATGGATCCAGTGCCTGTTTGGTGGGGAGGGCAGGTCAAGAAAAGCTCATTCCTTTTCAAGAAGTCTGCCGGCCCCCCCATGAGGTCACCTAGGGCTTCGATGCGGTCTCAGACGGGTAGGCTGTCATCTGAGAGGCTGTGTTCTCAATCATTTTCCTTTTTAACGTGACTGATTCAGGGTAAGCATTTTGTTTTATTTTTTTAACTCTTTATTTTTTGAAAAGAGAGGGAAAGAAAGAGAGAACATGAGCAACAGAGAGGGATAGAGGGAGAGGGAGAAGCAGGCTTCCCCCACCACCCCCGAGCAGGGAGCCAGACATAGGGCTCAGTCTCAAGATCCCGGGATCATGACCCAAGTCCAGGGCAGACGCTTAACTCAATGAGCCACCCAAGAGCTCCAGTGTTTTAAATAACACCGGTTGAGAGCCCCATTAGGGCCTGTTGTGTGTTGTAGCTAAACCACGGGCAGGTCTCCCATTGGGACTAGTTTTGGTAATGCCCAGGGCTCTACTGAAGCACTAGGCACGATTCAGGAGGCCGGAGTCATGGCTGTCCTCCACCATGAGGAAGTATAGGATGGAAATTTTTTAAGGGTGCCGGGAGGGGCTCAGGTATTTGGTACCTTCTCTCCTGTGTCTGGTTTAATGATTGGAGGAACTGATGCTTGTTTGTAGTCTAAAAAAGAATCTGAGGTTGTATTTTTATTCCTTTGTCTGATCAAGATGTATTTGAAGTCAGGGAGTTCTTACTGCTGTTGCCTTCCTTCTCTTTGATCCCCTCCATTATTGGCTGCATGGAGGTTGCAAAGCCATTTTTTGTATCGTCTTTAATATGTCTGTGGCTGGCAAAATTCTGTCCCGCCAGTTTGAGGCGTTTCGCAATGTTGAGAGTTCTTAATCCCCCCGGCCACTCGAGTGTATTGGGATTCTCAGACGCGATTAGATCAATCTGCCCTTTGTCCATGAGTCTAGAACTTTCAAAACTAACTTAGTTCAAGTGAGGACCATTGGAAGCAAGGTAACTCCAGAAAAATAATGGAAATTTGGCATCATGGGGTAGGATCTGGTGCCTACCAGCTTTAAATATAAAACTTCTGAGAAAGGAGAGGAGGAGGTACTAGGGCCAATAGAATTATCTGCAGTCCTACATGGGCTTGGGAAGCCCTGTTGGAAGTTCAAGAAGTTTTTTTGTTTGTTTGTTTGTTTTTTAAGATTTTATTTATTTAGGGCGCCTGCGTGGCTCCGTTGGTTGAGTGCCTGCCTTGGGCTCGGGTCATGTTCCTGGAGTTTCAGGATCGAGTCCCTCATTAGGCTCCCTGCTCTGTGGGGAGTGTGCTTCTTCCTCTGACCTCCCCTCTCATGTTCTCTCTCTTTCAAGTAAATAAATAAAGTCTTAAAAAAAAAAGGAATTTATTTATTTATTTGACAGAGGGAGATACAAAGAGAGAGGGAACACAAGCATGGGGAGTGAGAGGGGGAGAAGCAGGCTTCCTGCCGAGCAGGGAGCCCGATGTGGGGCTCGATCCCGGGACTCCAGGATCATGACAGAGCCGAAGACAGATGCTTAATGACTGAGCTACCCAGGCGCCCCAAAGTCCAAGAAGTTTTGAGACTCTTCAAAAGTAGTTGTAAACTTTTCAGACTTACTGGACTCTCCAGATGGTTCTAAACCACCACTTTTACACTTCCAGGCCTAAATTTTCTTTATGTCTGTGCACATAAATGTATCTATAATGTGTGTATGTGTGTGTGTGTGTGTGTGTGTGTATAACATGTACATGTTAAGCATCAAATCGACGTTGAGCAACAAATAATATAATGGTCATGAAAAATAGTTGATGTCTTTGGGGGGATGATCTTGGCAGAATTCTTTTGCTAGGTGACTCCCTTCAATAGGTGGGGCAGGGGAGACTAACCTAAGCTTTGCTACCCGATGCTCCAAGGGTTGGGAGGGATAATTGAGAGTCTAGCTCTCATGTACCTTTCACTATGACCCTTTTGATCCATCTCAAATTGAAGCAGATCTCCAAATACTTTGTATCCTAGAGACATTTCTACCAGCCCATCTGGACACTGGTGGGCGCTGGTGCCAAGCAGTTATCCTCATCTGGGCGTCCCACAGCGAGCGTGATACCCTCTGGCGTGGAATGGATCAGAGCTCGAGTGGTCGAGCTGAACCCAGACGAGAACTGCATCCACACAGACGATGGCAAGGAGGTGAGCTTCCCGGTCCTTTGGCTTTTGTTAGGGCTTGTGTTAATGCACAGCTTTTAGCAAACTGGACAGCTGCACGGAGAGAGCAACATATATGCATGCGTGGGCATGTGCGCGTGTGCGCGTGCGTGTGTGCATGTGTGCGCGTGCGTGTGTGTTGATAGTGCATGAGGTGCGCAGGCGTGTGGTGGGTGGAGAATGCGATAGGTGGAAGGAGTGAGTGATGAATAAATGAACAACTAAGACACATATTTGTTGAACTGTTGCTCGATTGCTTGGTACGGTACCTCGCATCTGAATGTTGCTTCGACGGCATACTACCACTCAGTGTTAAAATAGCAGCACCTCCCTCCTTTTACCTTCGCAACAGCGGCTCTGCCTCTGACAGTTGACCTCCTAGAGGACGATATTGGAAAATACCCATTCCAGTTATGCGGGGGATGCTGTGCCTGAGTGGTAAGGGACCGTGTAAGTCCCGATTGTACGAGGGCTTAAGGAGAATTTGTGCTCCTGGAGCTTGAGACTCTTAAGTGCTCAGTACCACTTAGAAGTCTGCCCCTATCGGCGGCGCCTGGGTGGCTCAGTTGGTTAAGCCACTGCCTTCGGCTCAGGTCATGATCC
>PITA01014570.1:0-53146 GCA_004023965.1 Spilogale gracilis | reverse complement strand
TTTTTTAACTGAGAAAGACTTGAGCTTGTTTACAGGCTGAAGGGGAAGAGCTTAAGAAGAAAGGGAGGCTGAAGGCACAGGAAAGAAAAGAGACAGCTGATGGATCCAGGTCCTGAAGGAGGTGGGAGGGATGAGAGCCCCAGGACAGGTAGCTCGATTGGGGATTTGGAACCTCTCCCTTTGGAACAGGGAAAAGAGGCTAAGTTACAGCATATGCAGATATGTTTTTAGAAGTGGGGGGAAGGGCAGGAAGTTCAGAGCCTTCATGTGTGCTATAGCCTCTATGAAATAGGAAGTAAAGTCATGTACTAAGAAAGGGGGATATTTTAGAAAACCAATATGGTAGAATAGTGCAGTATATACTGAATGAGGTAAGAATTGAAAGGAAGAAGGAAACTAACATAATAGTCTAGGCATGAAGTCACATGGGACTTAAGCAGAATGATAACAATGAGGTTAGACAAGTGAGATACACATCACACTTTTCCTCCCTCATATTCTTCTGAAAGTTAGGATTACTTTTCTTCATCAACAAATGAACAAATCCCAATGGATAAGGCCCATGCCAAGGGAAATGCTATAGGACACCAACATTTAAAACATCCAGAGCTGGAACAGAGCATCCTTGGAGTGATAAGACTCTCTAAAGACAAGTTGTTGGACTGCAGAGATTAGTACCAATATTAACTTGTCCCACCTATTTCAGTTTGGGGGCTGTTGGTCTTAGCGCCTACCCTCCCTCTTTCTCTACACTACCCTCTCTCTCTTTCTCTCTCTCTCTCCTCTCTCCCCCTCCCCACATTCTTATGGCTGTACATCTACACTAGAGTAGAACAACTGATGTGGGAGGGACAAGGGTAAAGACACAAAAGAGCCTGACATAAATAAAAATACATAAATAAATAAAAGCCTATGTAAACCAGAAATAAATATCATGATTATGAATAACCCATTTTTAAAAACTGTGGTAAAATATCCATAACAAAATTTACCATTCTAAAAAATTTTTAAGTGTGCAATCCAGTGGCATTAATACATTCATGCCATTGTGCAACAATGACACTATCCATCTTCAGAACTTTTTCATTCCAAATGAAACTCTGTTCCCATTAAACACTAATTCCCCTCTCCCACTCCCCCTGGCCACTGGTAACCACTATTCCACTTCCTGTTTCTATGAATTGAACTACTCCGGATACCTTATATAAGCAGAATCACGTAATATTTGTTCTTTTTGTCTGGCTTAATTCACGTAGCATGTTTTCAAAGTTTATCCATGTTGTAGCACACATCAGGATTTCATTCCTTTTTAAGGCTGAATACACACACACACACACACACACACACACACACCACATTTTGTATATCCGTTCCCCCATCAAAGGATAATTAAATGGTTTTCATTTTTGGGGGGCTATTATGAATAATGCTGCTATGAACAAGAAGGTACAAATATTTGTTCTAGTCCCTGCTTTCAATTCTTTTGGATATACATCTGAAATTGGACTTCCTGGATCATATAGTAATTCTACATTTAATTTTTTTAGTCACCACCAAACTGTAAATAGCAGTTATACCGTTTTATATTCCCACCAGCCATGCATAGCTTTCCAATTTATTTACATCTTTGCCGACACTTTTTATTTTCTGTTTGTTTGTTTTTAATAATTGCCACTCTAATGGGTGTGAAATGGTATCTCATTATGGTTTTAATTTGCATTTCCCTAATGATCAGTGACGTTGAGTGCCTTTTCGTGTGCTTATTGGACATTTGTACACTTTCTCTAGGGAAATGTTTATTCAAATCTTTTGCACATTTTAAAATCGGCTTGTTTGGGTTTTTTTGCTGGTAAGTTATAGGAGTTATTTTTATATTCTCGATATTAATCACTAATCAGATATAATTTGCAAATACTTTCTCTCATTCTGTGGGTTGCCTTTTCACTCTCTTGATTGCGTCCTTTGATGCACAAAGTTACATATAGTTTGCTTTAGGCTCCAGTTGATACAAGGTGGTGTACTAAAAAGAGAAAACTTCTTTTCCAGGGGTTGTGAGAAGCCCCTCACACGAAGTTCTAAACAGCTGGCCGGACTTGTCTCCACCCTCTTGTCCCTGGGGTGGCTGTCTCACATGGGGTTCTTACAAGAGTTCCCCTTGTAAGGCTCTTTGGGGTTGCTTTGCAGCCCCCAGGAATAAAAGCCTCTATGATCCATAGCCAAATTTTGATGACTTTAAATACCTGTAGCACTAGAAATGTTTCCCTACTTAAAATAAAAACTAAGTCTTAAAATAAAAATAAAATGAGATAAAAAAGAGTTCTCTGAAGTAAATTTGAAACAAAACCTCTAGTAACCACATATTTATTGAATACCTTTAAGATATTGAATTAAAGAAAATTTGCACTGAAAAGACACTGGTCATCTTTCTAAAAATGTCTATAAATATGGAATAATTTTTCATTCATTAATTCATGTACTCAGTGAGTATTTATTGAGACCATACTTTGCAAGTCTTTCTTGTCATAAGCCACTGGCAGAAGATGGGAAAGGAAGCACCCTAATGATCTCCTTACTAGGACACGGTTATTCTTTAGTCAACAAGACCCAAATTATCTGTCCCAGGCTACTGGTGCCTCCAGACTCTGGCTTCTTGGATCTTTTCATTCTGGCAATAGCATATGATAGGCTGAAGAGAACAATGGCCAAGAATCAAAATAGCCTAATTGGTTTCTATCATGGTAAGTGCTGAAGAGGAACTTTTGTTTTTGCTCTTCCTTTCCAGAAATACTGATACTCAACTAGCATTGAAAACCAAGGAGAGAAAACTAGTCTATATTTTTTACCCTTGCAAATGTCTGACGTGACTACACGATAATCTGTTTTATCCTGCAAGAGGGCACCACACTGGACAGGAAATATGCTCCTTCTTGCCACAATATCCAAAAAGTCACACAAAAATCTGAATGTCCAGCTTCTCTTGAATAAGAAGCTCTAGCAACCCTCCATTCGTGTTCTCACCTGTCAAGAAATGGCCAGAGCTAGGGAATAGTTGTCCTTTGTAGGTATTTATTTAGTATTTACCACTGTCTCTGATACTTCTTACTTCTTTTTCGTTCTTTTTTTTTAACTGGATGACCATCTGTCCATTCATTCATGCTGAGTAGCCACTCTACAGCAGTCATTGTGTTAAGTAAACATTGTCGTTGTACAATATGCTCCAGGCTTTTGGGAATGGAATGAAGCAGAAAATAGATCTGGCTGGCCCTAGTCTGGAAAACTAAACTGGCTCTACGTTCAGCCTTTTTTAATGGAGTGACATCATTTCAAAGGGAAAGACTAGGCCCTATCTGGTTGAGCACTGATCTTTAAGTTGGGATAGGAATATGAAGAGGAAGAAAGGCAGAGTGTTAAGGTTCCTATGAAATCCTCCCATTTGGAATAGGCTTCCCAGACAAATAGATATATAGATCCGGTTTCCAGAGAGAAAGGAGTGGCAAGTAAAGACACTGGTGATGGTGGTGGTGGCAGCGACAGACAGTACATTCACAGGTGGGGCTGAGCCCACTGCTGGCCACTCCACTGGGAAGGATGAAGCCCAGAAACTGAGCAGAGCTGAGCTTGCAAACTGAAGGTTCTCAGTTCTTATACCTGAGCAAGGTAAGAGAAAGGCATAAGCGATTTAGTAGACTTGTTTATGAATTACTAGGTATCACAGAGAAGAGAGTTCCCCCTAACCTGCTGGAGTCAAGAGGTTTTTCAGAGGTGATATTTTAACCATTTTGATCTTCAAGGATTAAGTCAGAGTTTCACAGATTGAGATAAGGATCAAGGAATAGTTATCTAACAAACAGGCATTAACCATCAACTGAGGGCAATATGCTGGCTCTAGAAAGATGAATAAATGAGGTACCTACTTTCGAGTACTGTAGTCTTGTGGGGGGAAAATATACAGTAATACTTACAATAAATTAAAAATAGCGTGATGGCATGAGTATTAATATAAAATAGGAAGGTGGGGAGTCCGGGTGGCTCAATCATTAAGCGTCTGCCTTCGGCTCAGGTCATGATCCGGGAGTCTCAGGATTGCTCAGCAGGAAGCCTGCTTCTCCCTCTCTCACGCCCCCTGCTTGTGTTCCCTTTCTTGCTGTGTTTCTCTCTGTCAGATAAATAAATAAATAAATAAATAAATAAATAAATAAATAAATAAATAAATAAAATAATCTTTACAATAAAATAAAATAGGAAGGCAACACAAAAGCAAGTGGAAAGCATTCTTCTAGTAGGAGTAGGGGGAGGGTTGTTCAGGAGGGGGGTTTAAGCTGGGTCCTGACAGATGTGGGTGAGTTCACAGGCAGACTGTGAGGGCATTCCAAGCTTAAGGTAGTGTGTGATGGCGCACTGGACCTTGAAAGTACATATCAGAGAGTTGCAAACAATTCATCGTTGCTGAATCATAGGGTAAGAAGAAGGAAGCAATGAAGATAAAGCTGCAGAAGGATGAGGGCTGGAGAACACTGGCAGGTTGGAAGTATGCTCATCAGGCTGCGGTGGCTGGAGTGTAAGGGACACAGGAAAGAATGACTGTTGCTGATGTTACAAAGATAGTGTAGAATGGATTCTTAAGGCCAATATATGTTACGGAGCTGTGGTTTTTAAACTTTTCAGAAGGTATAGTCCCCCTTAAGTATAGATTATTTTTGAAGGCATAGTTCCTTTTAAGTATAGATTATTTCTGAGGACCCACCCCCAGAAAGTATGGAGGGTTACAAATATCCTGAAGTCCATGTATTGCTTTCCCAGGGGTTCTCAGGTCTCAGTGAAGAATCCTTGCTTTAAAGAGGTGTTTCCAAACCTTTTACGCAAGGCCGAAATGAAAACTCGTAATATTTGAATAATATACTGGGGTCACCATGGAAGAAACTATTTGGGGTTAGAGGCAATGAACTGGAGATCTGGCTATGCTCTTCCACCCAGGTATCCCAAAGGCTATAGTGGTCTTGTCCCACCAGTAACCCATATGGTGAGCAACCATCAGTTCTGCATCTAAAAAGATAACCCTAGGGACCCCTGGGTGGCTCAGTCGGTTGGGCATCCAACTCTTGATTTGGCTTAGGTCGTGGTCTCAAGGTCCTGGGATCATCCCTGTGGTGGGCTCTATACCATCACACTCAGTGTGTAATCTGCTTGAGGACTTCTCTCCTTTTCCCTCCCTCTGCCCCTTCCCCCCATCTGAGTGTGCGTGTGCACTCTCTCTCTGTCTCTCAAATAAATAAATCTTTAAAAATAAAAATAGTGCCCCTGGGTGGCTCAGTTGGTGAAACTTCTGTCTTCAGCTCAGGTCAGGATCCCAGTGGGACCGAGTCCTGCCTTGGGCTCCCTGCTCTGCAGGGACTCCACTTCTCCCTCTGTCCCTCCTCCCACTCGCTTTCTCAACCTTTCAATCTCTCCCTCTCTCAAATAATAAGCAAATAGAGTCTTTAAAGAAATAAATAAACAAAAATAAATAAATACAAATAAAAGATGACGCTAGCAGCCAGGTAGAGAGCAGACAGGAGGCAGTCGGATCAGTGAGACGTTTCCCTGGAAGAGCACAGGGAAATGGCTGTAAAGGCCTGTCATGTTCCATTGGTGGAGAGGAGTCTAAAGACTTTAAAAGGCAAAACCAAAAGACCCAGTGCCAGTGATGGCTTCAGAATTTCTACACAGAAGGAGCATAGGGTTATCTGCTGGTTTAGAAAGAAGGAGTAGGGGATTTGCTGGACCATGAAATATGTTTATGCAGATGTTTACACATGGGTGAAGTCTTACTGGTGTGTGCAAAATAATTTACCTGAAGCTCCTGTTGTTTAAAAAAAAAAATCAGATGTAAGCATGATAAAAATCAGTTAAGTCCTCTATTACCATAGATACTTCAGAAGATTTTAGCTTGATGAAAGGCAACTGGATAAGCAATAATATTGTTTAAAATGTTGAGAATTATCAAAGAATCTGATATATTTCCATTTTAGATATTCTATATCTTAAAAATCCTTCTAAACACTGGCTGTTGAATATGAGGGTTTTTTCTCCCTACGTCATCATATTTTAGCTTTATCTGATCAAAAGGGTGGGGTTCATCATCCACAATAACCACTAAGTCACCCAAGAAGCAGCTGGTGTGTAAAAATCATTTAGGTGTGCAGTAGTGAGTATAAATCCAGCAAATTATGTTCCGTGCTCTTGTACTTGATGCTGAGAATTTTAATAATCTACTTAAAAGTGTGGTTTAAAATGTGTCCACCAAGTTCATTATTATTTTTACTTGTCACCATTGTGCATTTTTTTTTTCTAAATAAAACTGTTGAGGGGATTTCCTACTTCTTTTCTCCTATACTCTTTATTTATTTATTAAAGATTTTATTTGTTTATTTGAGAGAGAAAGAGAAAGGACACAAGCAGGGGGAACAGCAGAGGGAGAAGGAGAAGTAGGGAGCCCGAGCAAAGAGCCCGAGTAGGGAGCCTGATGGGGGCCTCGATCCCAGCACCCTGAGATCATGACCTGAGCCAAACACAGAGGCTTAACCCACTCAGCCACCCAGGTGCCCCTTGCTTTACTCTTTAATGCAAAATTTTAGAGATTTTTTTTCCACAAATGATTACACGGGTGCTTTGAATTTTAAACTCCAGCAGTTGAGAACTCAGGGGACCATCAGCAGAACAGAGGACCCCTTAGGAAGGAAAGGACCGACCACCCCACCCACTCTGCCAGCCAGCGGCAGTTATCCCCTAGAGGCAGCTGAGTTCTGTGCACAATTCACGTGAAGAGTACAAAACACATGCTGAAGTCAGATGCATGAGAAGGTAAGGCTGACCACGTCAACCAAAAATACGAGTATGAGCTATTTTATATCTCACTAGGAGTGAAAAAAGCAAGGCAGGAAAACAGTGGTTTCAGAGAGATTCCCACCCACCTTACTGGCGGAAGGAAACCCAACCCTCAGAGACCCAGAAAGGAGAGCGGAGCTGGATGGATTCTCCCGCACCGAGTGGCCACACCTACAGACAGAGAGCGAATTTGCATAGGTCTACAGTGCTGAGGGTGCAGCACTTCTGCCTCTTATAAAAGCTATGGTTAAGGTTGTACTTCTCTGCCAACCTAATTGTGGCTGCTGTACAGGGGACTGAAGAATCAGAGGAGAGATGGGTCCCCAAACAGAAGGAAATATGACACTGCTTCCCTGGCCAAGGCCAATGTCAGAACAATTACGATAATGTTGTCCAGAATTGTGCCCTATCAAAAAAAAAAAAAAAAAAAAAAAAAAAAAAAAAAAAAAAAAAAAAAAAAAAAAAAGGCCTGAAAAATCTGTAGTCTTTAAAATCTAATAGGGATGGTTGCCTGGGTGGCTCAGTCCTTAAGCATCTTCCTTCAGCTAAGGTCATGATCCCAGTGTCCTAGGAAGGATCCCCACTTCCGTCTCCCTGCTCAGTGGGAAACCTGCTTCTCCTTTCCCACTCCCCATGCTTGTGTTCCCACTCTCGCTGTCTCTATGTCAGATAGATAGGTAGATAGATGATAGATAGATGATAGATAGATAGATAGATAGATGATAGATAGATAGATAATAGATAGATAGATAGATAGATAGATAATAGATAGATAGATAGATAGATAATAGATAGATAGATAGATAGATAGATAGATAGATAGATAGATAGATAAATTCTTGATCTACTTATCATTTCCACCCCCTGGATTTTCCAAATTTGCCAACATTATGCATGGCTGAAAACAAATTTTTATTAAGGTATCTGAGCTCAGTTCTAAAATAATTTCAACTAGGCTTCAGGATAGTTAGATTAACTTCCATCAGAAATTCTTGGTGTTGGTGATACAGTAAGTTTTCTATACAGATTTTCTTAGCAGCAGAGAGATATTAGACTTACGTTCACAACCCAGGAGTATATAACTAGTAATAGTACAAGCTGTTAATGTATCATAACCAAATCATAATTTCACTGCTGTGGGAACTCAAGCTGTTTTCCTCCTATTTTCTGGCCTATTTGCAGCATGACCTGCATGAAGATCCTCCATCATAGCCAGTAATGCCAATAAAGATTTGATTTTTGTTTTTAAGGAGAAATAAGAGGGGCGCCTGGTTGGCTCAGTCCATTAAGAGCCTGATTCTTAATTTCAGCTCAGGTCCTGATCTCCTGATCATGGAATCAGGCTCTGTGCTCAGTGGAGAGTCTACTTAGAATACTCTTTTTCCTTCTTCCTTTGTCCTTCCCCCTAAACAGAAATAATCTTAAAAGAAGAAATAAGATTTAATCTCATTACAAGGTATGTGTCTAAAATCTTCATATGGGGGGGGTGCCTGGGTGGCTCAGTCATTAAGAGTTTGCCTTTGGCTCAGGGCATGAACATAAAATAAAATCTTTAAAAAATTTAAAAAATCTTCATGTGGGAGATTTATGCACTAAAATACTTAAAGCAATATTGTAAGTATAATTTTTTTTATATTTTATTTATTTATTTGACAGAGAGAAACACAGCTAGAGAGGGAACACAAGCAGAGGGACCGAGAGAGGGAGAAGCAGGCTTTGCCGAGGGGAAGCCCAAAGTGGGGCTCGATCCCAGGTCTCCAGTTTCATGACCTGAGCCGAAAGCAGTCACTTAACCAACCGAGCCACCCAAGGGCCCCTAATTTTTTTCATTATACAAATAGAGACCTAGAAATAAAGTATGTGATATGTACATTTTGAATTTTATCTTTTTCCTGACTAACCAAGAATTATCTATTATACATTTCACCCAGAAAATCAGGATATTTTACTTTTTAAAAAAAAATTTAATTACTATTATTTTTAAGTAATCTCTACACCAACATGGGGCTCAGACTTACAACTCTGAGATCAAGGGTCACATGTTCTACCAAGTCAGCCAGCCAGGTGCCTCAGGATATTTTAATTTTGTTTTAATATGACAAATATGATCCTGGGCTAACCTGGATTAAAATTATCATGTGTTAAATAACTCCACAGTATATAACTGTGGAGAATGTTAGAGGAAAAATGAGCATGAGGAACATGAGGAAGTCTAAAATATGAATGTAGACTGGGATAACTCTGGCATTTAAGCTTTTTTTTTTTTTTTGAGAGAGAGAGAGAGCACTCACAAATCAAGTGCTTATAGGGGAAGGAGGAGCAAAAGAGAGGGAATCTCAAGCAGTCTTCACATCCTGCGTGGAACCAATGCAGGACTCGATCTCACTACCTTAGGTCATGTCCTGAGCCAAAATCAAGAGTCAGTATTTAACCAACTGAACCACCCAGGTGCTCCTGATAGAAAGTGTAAAAACTTGAATCACATGTATTATTTACCATGACATTTGGAAAATAAATTGTTCTGATGAAATGAATATTCTAATTTACTGAGAATAAGAGAACTTTTTTGTTTTGACCTATGTAGTGGGAAACTTATCTAAAATATATTAGTTTACTATCTTTCCTGAGGAGGAAGAGCTGAGGGTTTTACTTTTCCCCTTTACCACTCATTTGACAAATACTGAACATCTAATTTATGCCAGGTACTATGCTGGGCAAAAGCTCTATTTGGTGGACATTTTACCTGCTATAAAAGAGGTATAGGCAGAATTCAATGTATAGATATTCCCAGTTATACTTTGGAAACTGCCCTTAAAAATTCCTATCAGCTTGGGGGCACCTGGATGGCTCAGTTGGTTAAGCAACTACCTTTGGCTTAGGTCAGGATCCCGGAGTCCTGGGATCGAGTCCCACATCGGGCTCCCTGCTCGATGGGAAGCCTGCTTCTCCCTCTCTCACTCCCCCTGCTTGTGTTCCCTCTCTAGTTCTGTTTCTCTCTGTCAAATAAATAAATAAAATCTTTTTTAAAAATTCCTATCATCTTGTTTTTGGTAATATCGAGGTTTTTGCCTAAAGGTTTACAATGTCTTTTAACTGCATGCTCTTAAAATAAAATCACATTTTTACTGCAGTACAAGATAATTTTGTAAAGCATTTACTACAATGTCATGGGAACCAAAACTTGTTTACTTGTGTATGACTGGCAGAAACACACCGGGTACCCTGTAGTCTTTTCTTGCTGTCCACATAAAGAGGCCCTCTCCTGAAAGAAAGGATAGGCAGTGTGATGTAGAAACAGTACGGCCTCAGAAGCAGTCAGACAAATCTGAACATTTGATTCTAGCATAACTTCTTCACTCTAGTCTTAGTGCCCTTGAAAAATGAAATAATACTGCCTAAACCAATGTTATTCTGAACATCTGAGAAGAGAATTCATTCAGTGAATATTCAGCAAGTCCTTTATCCTGAGAGCAGTGGAGAATAACTATAAGGTCTTAAGCAGAAGAAGCAAGATAATTAGATTTGAACTTTGGAAATATCGCTCTGGCTGCAGTATGGAGAATGAAGGTAAGGCAAGATTGGAGGGAGGGAAACCAATTAGGAACCTGTTATTATTCAGAAATGAGTGTAACCTTCATTGAAGTAGAGGCAGTGAGGATGAAAAGAAGTTAATGGGTTTGAGCATTAAGAAATTAAAGATGCAGCACAGGGAATGTAGTCAAAGGTAATATAATAGTGCTGCGTGGTGACCGGCGGGAGGTGCACAGCATAACATATAAGACTTGTCCAATCACTATGTTGTCCACCTGAAACTAATGTAACATCATGGGTCAACTATACTCAAATAAAAAAAAATTTAAGAAAGTAGTATCAAGAAGAGAGGGTGACTTGCTGCATATGGATAGTCGGAGCATATAAGTATGAAGGCACCTCTGTGTGGACCTTGGATATCTTACTTGGATCTCTGAGTGAATGGAGGTGACATTAACTAGAGAGAAAACACTAGGAAAGTAGCAGGTTGTGGGAAGAATGACAAGTTCTGTCCTGGATAGGTAAGTTCTTCTGAGGTGTCCATGAGGGGCCCAAGTAGTGATAGACAACATGAGGTTGGAAATATGGGTCTGGAGAAAACACCAGAGAGTGTTCCAATGAGTAGAAGCTCAATCATCATGGCCCTTACTGAACGGACCTCCTAGATGGTTGAACATATCTCTGCTTCCCCCACTGGCCTGGAAACACCCACCTCTCAGGGACTATGAGCTGCTCATCATAATGCAGCATACGTTGTTCATCATTTGGAACTTTTCACAACTACTGGCACCACCTGAATGACCTATCTAGGTACTGTCTCAGCCTCTCAGTTTTCCAAATGCCCTTCAAAAATAAATCACTCTAGGGGCACCTGGGTGGCTCGGTTGGTTGAGCGACTGCCTTCAGCTCAAGTTATGATCCTGGAGTCCTGTGATCAAGTCCTGCATCAGGTGCTCTGCTCAGTGGGGGGTCTGCTTCTCCCTCTGACCTTCCTCCTCTCCTGCTCACTCTCTCTCATTCTCTCTCTCTCAAATAAATAAATAAAATATTTTTAAAAAATAAAAATTTTAAATTAAAAAAATCATTCTATTGTTTCATTTTCAGTGGACTATATGTTAAGTTTTCTACTGTGATTTCTGAGAACATCAAGCTTCTGAAACTGTTTTCAGGCTGTGCTTAAAGTACATCCATACTCTCCCTCACTCTGGTTTTCCATACAGCTCTTGAGTGTGGCATGTTAGAGTCACACAGATAGACGTCCTGAGTGGGGAAGAGCCTTCATGCTGGAGAAAACACAAGCATCCCTAAGAGAAAAGACCAGTGTGAGCGATGGGGCGACAAGGGGACAGTGTCACACTGGGGAGGCAGGGAGGTTCTGATCATGCCAGGAACATGCCAAGGTCCAGAAGTTTCAGTAATTCAGAGAACAAAGAGGTGAAACTACAGAAGCATTTGCAGGAAGAGGTTGGGATCACAAGGGGCCTTATGAACCGTATGAGGAAGTGTGGACTTTATCCCCACAGCAATGGGAAATTATTGAAGTTTTACATGAGGGAGATTTGCAGTTAGAAAAACCACTTGGGTTCTCAGGAGGAGGATGACTGGATGGGCAGGTGCAGCCCAGGGGTGTTACAAAATGCCAGGAGACATTGGTGGCCTAATTTATGCCAGAGAACCAAGGGGGGGAAATAAGCAGATACAGTCAGAACTCCTGGAGAGGAGTAAGTCTGGTGAATATCTGATGTGGGGAGTCAAGGAAGGCAGAAAGCATGGCTTTCCCCCACATTTCTGATGTAGGCAACCCATGGTGGCATCATTCTACCCTGTCCTTTTTCTTCTACAGAGCTGCCTGGGGGTGGGGGCCATTGCTCTATTTTCCTCCACATCTGACTGTAAAGATTCTTATGTTCCCAGTCAGTGGATATTAAGTTGATACTTAAGAAAACCCACACCTGCTGTGGTGGATACTGATGTAAGAGGTTCTGCCCTAGGGAGTCAGTGACAAGCAGAGGACTAGAGGGGAGGGTAGCAGCAACCACTCCACTCTGCACAGACACCATGTGGGACCTCTAACACCGATGTTCCCCCGGGGTTCTCATTTTTAAGGAAATAGCACCAAGGGGGCCAAACCTGATTCCTTAAGAATCTAAGTTCCCCACTCCTTCTGCCAAAGCTTAATAGATAGTGTCACAATTTCTTTAAAGTGGCCATGAAATATCTTCCTTCTATCACATACCTGTAAAATTCTACAAATCAGGTTACCGTGTAGCAATACCTGTACTCATCAGTTCTAAGATTTTGATTTATTGACACTCTAAGCATTTCTAATTCTCCATATACTGACCGCTAACAGGAACCACAAGTTTCTGTTTAACAAGTATTTTAAAAACTATGTGGGTTACCACAACACCTTGAAGACGTGCTTCTTTTCCCTCCTAATATTATACTAAAGTGTATCATCTGATATACTCAGAACATGCCAGAACTTTCTTTAAATGTAAAATACTTTTAAATTCAGTTACCCTGAAGCTCTTGCTTTTAGTTTGATAGTAATTCTGCTTCAGACAGGATGTATTTCACTTGAGGAGGGGAAAAAAAAGAGCACAAAGGAACTTCCAAGAGTTTATTTCTCTGAAACCATTTTAAGAAGTAATAAAAATTCATTGTTTTTTTCCTGAGAACTGATAATAGTTTTTAGTAAATGCCATAAAGAAAATGTGCATAATTTTATGAAACCATGGTATTTTAGGCTATATCAGTTAATATCTGATGGTATTTGAATATTTTTAGTGAGGAAGAAAAACACCTAGGGAATTTTAGGTGAACCAAGAAATAGAAACAAGTTGATTAATTTTTGTAGATTTTCTTTTCTTTCATTTCTAAAACATTTATGTATAGTGGTAAGTATCTGATAGGTGCCTAACAAATATATTTTTTTTTACTAAAGGTCCTGCGTTTTTCAGTCTTAGAAGGTAGCATACCTTCATTCTCTCTCTTAAGTGCTCTCTCTCTCTCTCAAATAAATAAAAACAAACAAGCAAGAAAGCAAATAACATTTATTTTATGTTCCTTAAAATGCTTTTGTGCAAGGAAGACTCTTGATGATGGTATTGATTGACAAAAGGAGGGCTTTGGTAGTGTTTATAAACAAATATAAGACCTGTAAATTCAAGTTACAATGGAAAAAAAAGCATTTTAAGGAACACAAAATAAATGTTATTTGCTTTCTTGCTTGTTTGTTTTTATTTATTTGAGAGAGAGAGAGAGCACTTAAGAGAGAGAATGAATAAGACGAGGGGCAGGAAGAGGGACAGAGGGAAAGGTGGAGGGAGAAGCAGATTCCCTGCTGAGCAGGGAGCCCTATGTGGGGCTTGACCCCAGGACGCAGGGATAATGACTTGAGCCAAAGGCAGACACTTAACTGACTGAGCCATGCAGGTATCCCCACAAAATAAATGTTTTTAAGGATAGAACCCCATTGGAATGCAGTCTTTTGTTTGTCTATTCACTTGTGGGAGAAAAACTATGAAAAACTCATTTCAGTCCAGTGGGTTGTGTATTTTATTTCTTTATTTGTTGTTTGTTTTTTATTTTTTTGGAAGAATGATGTTAGTGACATTGAAACCAGAAAAAGAAAGGTTTTCTTTGGTGTGTGTCATGTTTCCAGCTTTTTATTAAATAAAAATAGTATGATGAAAATAGTACATATTCCATGTTCCTATTGCACTGATAGAGATGGTCAATACGTAACAAGTTAGCCTCGTCATTATTAATGTTTTTTGTACTTTAAGCATCTTCTCTACATCACTGTACTTTGAAGTGTTTTTTTTTTGTCATTCTGTGACTACAAAGCAAAAAACCCTGAAGCCCTTTATTTCCACTGAGAGCAAATATGTCACTTTTAGAATCTTTTTACTTTTTATCACTGCCGAGTTACATTGGAATAGAAAATCTGACATTTGCTGGATGTAATACACAGTTATCCCAAATTTTAAATATAAAAAATTAAAGTTCTGTCTTTATTTGGAAAGGATAACCTTCTAAGTGTTCAGTAACTAGGAGTAGATTTAGATAGAATACATAATTTATATCTCTCATATCACTTGGAATTGCCTCTAAAGCATCTGACGTTAGAAAATAAGCATTTTGTTATAAAGAAATAACTGATGGGGGTGCCTGGGTGGCTCAGTCAGTTAAGCGTCTGCCTTTGGCTTAGGTCATGATCCCAGGGTCTTGGGACTGAGCCCCAAGTCAGGCTCCCTGTTCAACGGGGAGACTGCTTCTTCTTTTCCCTCTGCTGCCCCCTCAGCTTGTCCTTTCTCTCTCTCAAAGAAATAAATAAAAACTTTTTTTAAAATACAGACTTTATTAATTTATTTGTCAGAGAGAGAGAGAGAGAGAGAGAGAGAGAGAGAGAGCACGAGTGAGCAGCAGGCAGGGAGAAGCAGGATCCTGGCTGAGCAAGGAGCCCGATGTGGGACTCGATCCCAGGACCCTGGAATCATGACCCAAGCAGGCACTTAACTGACTGAGCTACCCAGGTGTCCCAATTAAAAACAAAAAGCTGATAATTAAGATGATTTCCCCCATTTTGGTCTTCATCATTAGAGTATATGTTAAAGTGTCTAACATTAATATTTACCCCTTTTAATAGAGTACTTTCTCTATAAGCTTTGATTTGTCTAATACATAGCAGAGCCTAAATACCTATCTTCAGTTAGGAGCACTGTATATGGGAATTCCTTGCACTGAGAAGGAGGTTTAAGTAGGTGATCTTCCCTAACATTCCACAATCACAAGGAAAATGATGAGAAGGTTGTCATATGTGATCTACTTTACTCTCCTAACATTGCTCTGAAGTTGAGGAGTGAGTACACTTATTCTCGTCTTATAACTGGAGAAAAGAATCATAACCTTTCCTAAATCATACAACGGTTCTCTGTAGATCTGGACTCTAAATTTCAGTCTTCTGTCTTTCCTTATAGAATAACCAAAGTCGCTTATAAACAACTCATCTTTCTGTTTTTCTGAACCTTTTTAGATGACCTCTCACTTCCTAAACTCCTGCAGATTCATTTTCTCAGGAGCGTTACCAGTTCTCTCATATGCTGACAGGGATATGAAGTTGATCTAATTGTGGGGCTTTAGGTGAATCATCAAAGCAAGCACTTGGGAACATGTAAAAAATAAATTGGAATCTTCAACTTAAAATCTGCATGGTTAACCATTCAAGTAAATGATTACCACATTTATTAGTGATCACTGGCTTAAATCCCTATGACAGTTAACATCACGTATTTTTTTGATAAAACAACATTACATTTTGGAGTCTTTTTTACCACAAATTTGAAATTGAAACATGTGAGGCTCCAGGGTGGCTCAGTCAGTTAAACATCTGCCTTTGGCTCAGGTCATGAGCTCAGGGTCCTGGGATGGAGCCCTGTGTCAGGCTCCCTGACTCTGCCTCTCGCCCTGCTCGTGCTCTCTCTCTCTCTCAAATAAATAAATAAAATCTTAAAAAAAAAAAAAGAAATTGTAACACGTAAAAATGGGATTTCCAGGATCAAATGAGCTGTAGGGGGCATCAGGAAAACATTGCAAGATGCTAGTTAAATGTAGTTTTGGCATAATTTTACAAATATAAACTATTTGAGAAACTGGAAGTTCTTTGTAATCAAATGAAGTACCTTTAAAAACTTAAACATTATGATAATAAAACAGCAGTGTTACTCTCTTATAAAGAGAACTTTCTTTGTTAAGGGTTAGTTGTTTTACTATCCCTGGAGATATATCTGGAAATGGTCTATCACGGTAATAGCCCAGTATTTGTTGAATGAATAAATACATGAGTATCAAGTTCTAGAAAGAAGTCTGAAATTCAGAAATAGATAAGTGCCACAGCTAAAAAGGAGGGAGTTGAATTTATGCCAGATGGATGAAAGACAATGTATAGAAGTTCTCAAGAATGCACATAGACAAGAAGTCTGAACTTGGATAGCAGATAAAATTATTTTGATGAATCATGTCATTTATAATTGGAGTTTAATAAGGTAATCAGTACCAAAGAAATATATAAAAGTAAATGACTTTCAGACACAGAAAATAATTTGGAAAATGTAAAGGAAATTGTGTCATAGAAAATACAATGAATGGAAATAAATTTCACAAAAATATATAGGACTTACACGAAAAAAATTATAAATATCCACTCATAGACATTAAAAAAAAAGAATTGAATGATGGAGAGCTAATCCCAAATTAGATGATAAGCTTGACAGTCAAGGTTCCAACAGCCCACCATGTACCTATTAGAATGGTCCAAATCCCAAATACCGACAGCACCAGATGCTGATAAAAACGTGGCACAGGAGAAGCTCTCAGTCATTGCTGGTGCAAATGTGAAATGGTACAACCACTTTGGAAGAATGTTTTGCAGTTTCTCACAAAGTGAAACATATTCTTATCATATGATCCAGCAACTGTGCTCCTTGGTATTTATCCAAAGGAACTGAAAACTTACGTCCACACAGGAGCACCTGGATGACTTAGTTGGTAGAGCATGTGACTCTTGATCTCGGGGTCATTCATTGCCAAAAGGAAATGAGCTATATCCATAAAAAGACACAGAGGAATCTTAAATGCATATTATTAAGTCAAAGAAGCCAATCTGTAAAGGCTACATACTGTATGTTTCCAACTATGTGAAATTCTGGAAAAGACAAAACTATACAGACAGTAAAAAGATCAGTGGTTATCAGGGGTTGGTGGGGCAGGGAGGGCAGAGCACAGAGGTTGTTTGGGGCAGTGAAAGTATTCTGTATGATATTGCAATGATGGATACATGATTTTATAAATTTGTCAAAAGGCAAACATATAATACCAAGAGTGAACAATGCACACTCCAATGTACAATACCAAACCTGATGTGAACTGGGCACTTGGTGGTAGTGATGCCCCAGTGATGGTTCATTCATTGTAACAAAGGCACCACTTAGGTGCCAGATGATGGGACGGTTGTGAGTGTGTGTGTGTGTGTGTGTGTGTGTGTGTGTGTGTTTGTTGGGAGATCATGGAGTACATAGAACTCTCTACTTTCCACTCATTTTTGTTGTGAACCTAAAAGTACTCTAAAAAAATAAAGCCTATTAAAAGAATTATAAAAGCTTTAATAAGGAACTTGAGTGAAGATTATAATATGTAATTTGTATAATAAAAATACAAAAATTTCCAGGAAAATTCTGCAAAGGAAGTGTTTTGGGAGGGAGTGAAGAATTGAGCCAAGAACTGGCCCTGCGAAATCAAAGCATAATGTAAAGTCATTATATAAAACATTATGGTATTGGTATAGGAAGAGGCAGATGGAACTCTGGGGCAGAAGACCAGAAAAGGACTCAAATTAATATAAGAATACAGAACATAATGAAAAGAGGCTTTTGAGATCAGGGACTCAAAATCAATTTATCATTTAGATACTGTGGTGACTGACTGACCAGTCGGAAAAAAAAACCTGAAGCTGATTCCTACCTAATTTTTTAAACCAATGTAAATGGATCAAAAAATTTTTGTACATTATTGTAAAAAACATGCAACATAAAGCTTACCATTTTAAAGTATATAATTCACAATGTTGTAGAACTATCTAGTTCCATAACATTTTTATCACCCAAAAAGGAAAACTCTGTACCCATTAAGCAATCATTCCCCTCCTTCCAGCCCCTGGCAATCACTAATCTGTTTTCTGAGCCTATGGATTTGCCTGTTCTCTACATTTCTTTGGGTGTGTGTTATCTTTTCATATTTTTTAAAATTTAAACTCAATTACTTAACGTATAATGTATTATTAGTTTTAGAGGTAGAGGTCAGCGATTCATCAGACTTTATAATACCCAGGACTCGTTGTATCACGTGTCCTCCTTAATGCCCATCACCCAGTCACCCCATCTCCCCACCTCTTTCCTCTCCAGCAACCCTCAGTTTGTTTCCTATAGTTAAGAGTCTCTTACAGTTTATCTCCCTCTCTGATTTCATCTTGTTTTATTTTTTCCTCTCTTCCCCTATGATCCTCTGTTTTGTTTCAAAATTCCACATACCAGTGAGATCATATAATTCTTTCTATGATTGACTTATTTCACTCAGCATAATACTCTCCAATTGCATCCTGGAAACGGTAAGATTTCATCTTTTGATGGCTGAGTAATATTCTTCTCTCTCTCTCTGTGTGTGTGTGTGTGTGTGTGTGTGTGTGAATATATATTCAACCATTAGCGGACATCTAGGCTCTTTCCATAGTTTGGCTATTGTGGACATTGCTGTTATAAGCATTGAGGTGCACACTGCCCCCTTTGGATTATTACATTTGTATCTTTGGGGTAAATATATAGTAGTACAAGTGCTGGTCACAGGGTAGCTCTATTTTCAGCTTTTTGAGGAACCTCTATATTGTTTTTCAGAGTTGCATTCCTTCCAACAGTGTAAGAGGGTTTCCCTTTCTCCACATCCCCACCAACAGCTGTCATTTCCTGACTTGTTAATTTTAGCCATTCTGACTGGTGTAAGGTGGTATCTCACTGTGTTTTTTTGTTTTTTGTTTTTGTTTTTTAAGATTTTATTTATTTATTTGACAGAGAGAAACACAGCCAGAGAGGGAACACAAGCAGGGGGACGGAGAGAGGGAGAAGCAGGCTTCCCGCCAAGCAGGAAGCCCGATGTGGGACTCGATCCCGGGTATCCAGGATCATGACCTGAGCCGAAGGCAGTGGCTTAACCAACTGAGCCACCCAGGCGCCCCCTCACTGTGGTTTTGATTTGTATTTCCCTGATGCTGAATGATGTTGAGCACTTTTTCATATGTCTCTTGGCCATTTGAATGTCTTCTTTGGAGAAATGTCTGTTCATGTATTCTGCCCATTTCTTGATTAGATTATTTGTTCTTTGAATGCTGAGTTTGATAAGTTCTTTATAGATCTGGATATTAGCCCTTTATCCGATACGTCATTTGCAAATATCTTCTCTTATTCTGTCAATTGTCTTTTGGTTTTGTCAACTGTTTTCCTTTGCTGTGCAAAAGCTTTTTATCTTGATGAAGTCCCAATAGTTCATTTTTGCCTGTTTCCCTTGCCTTTGGAGACATGTCTAGCAAGAAGTTGCTGTGGCAAAGGTCAAAGAGGTTGCTGTCTGTGTTCTCCTCTAGGATTTTGATGGATTCCTGTCTCACATTGAGGTCTTCCATCCTTTTTTGAGTCTATTTTTGTGTGTGGTGCAAGGAAATTGTCCAGTTTCATTCTTCTGCATGTGGCTGATCAATTTTCCCAACACCATTTGTTGAAGAGACTGTCTTTTTCCCATTGGATATCCTTTCCTGCCTTGTTGGAGATTAGTTGACCATAGGTTTGAGGGTCCATTTCTGGGTTCTCTATTCTGTTCTATTGATCTGTGTCTGTTTTTGTGCCAGTACCATGCTGTCTTGATAATTACAGTTTTGTAATAGAGCTTGAAGTCTGGAATTGTGTTGCGACCGGCTTTGGTTTTCTTTTTCAACATCCCTTTGGTTATTCAGTATCTTTTCTAGTTCCATACAAATTTTAGGATTATTTGTTTCAGCTCTGTGAAAAAGAGTTGATGGTATTTTGATAGGGATTGTTTTGAATGTATATATTGCTCTAGATATCATGGACATTTTAATAATATTTGTTCTTTCCATCCAGAAGCATGGAACATTTTTCCATTTCTTTATGTCTTCCTCAATTTCCTTCCTAAGGGTTCTATAGTTATCTGAGTACAGATCTTTTGCCTCTTTAGTTAGGCTTATTCCTAGATATCTTATGGTTTTGGGTGCAATTGTAAATGAGATCAACATTTTAATTTCTTTCTTTTGTCTCATAGAAATGTAACTGACTTCTGTGCATTTATTTTATATCCTACCACTTGGCTGAATTCCTGTATGGGTTCTGACAATTTTCGGGGGAGTCTTTTACATTTTCCACATGGAGTATCATGTCATCTGTGAAGAGTGAGAGTCTGATTTCTTCTTTGCCAATTCAGATACCTTTTATTTATTTTTGCTATCTGATCGCTAATGCTAGGACTTCTAGTACTATACTGAACAGTGGTAAGAGTGGATATTCATGCCATGTTCCTGACCTTAGGGGAAAAGCCCTGTTTTTCCCTATTGAGAATGATACTTAATTTTCTACATGGCTTTTTATGATATTGAGGTATATTCCTTCTATCCCTACACTGTGAAAAGTTGTAATCAAGAAAGGATGCTGTACTTTGTCAAATGCTTTTTCTGCATCTACTGAGAGAATCATATGGTATTGTCCTTTCTTTTATAAATGTGGTACATCACATTGATTTCATATGTGAACAACTCTTGAAGTTCAGGAATAAATCCAACTTGGTCATGGTGAATAATCCTTTTAATGTACTGTTGGATCCGATTGGCAAGTGTCTTGGTGAGAATTTTTGCATCCATTTTCATCAGGGATATTGGTCTGTAGTTCTTCTTTTTGGTGGGGTCTTTGGTTTTGGTATCAAGGTAATGCTGGTCTCATCGAAAATGGTTTGGAAGTTTTCCTTCCATTTCTATTTTTTGAAACAACTTCAGAAAAATAGGTATTAATTATTTAAATGTTTGGTAGAATTCCCCTGGGAAGCCATCCTGCCTTGGACTCTTGTTTGTTGGGAGATTTTTATTACTACTTCAATTTCCTTATGGTTATGGGTCTGCTCAGGTTTTCTACCTCTTCCTGTTTCAGCTTTGGTAGTTTATACATCTCTAGGAATGCATCCATTTCTTCCATCTTGCCTAATTTTTGGCATATAGTTGCTTGTAAGATGTTCTTCTAATTGTTTTTATTTCTTTGCTATTGGTTGTGATCTCTCCTCTTTCATTCATGATTTTATTAATTTGGGTCCTTTCTCCTTTCTTGTTGCAAAGTCTTGCCAGGGGTCTATTGATCTTATTGATTCCTTCAAAGTATAAGCTCCTAGTTTCATTGATTTGTTCTACTGTTCTTTTGGTTTCTATTTTATTGATTTCTGCTCTAATCTTTATTAATTCTGCTAGGTTTAGGCTTTATTTGCTATTCTTTCTCCAGCTCCTTTAGGTGTAAGGTTAAGTTGTGTGCTTGAGACCTTTCTTGTTTCTTGAGAAAGGCTTGTATTGCTATATATTTCCCTCTTAGGACTGCCTCTGCAGCATCCCAAAGATTTTGAATAGTTGTGTTTTCATTTTCATTTGTTTTCATGATTTTTTCCACGATTTTTTAAAATTCTTCATTAATTTCCTGGTTAAATCATTCATTCTCATATACTCCGGTATAATTTGCTTCAGTATACCTCTGCCTCTCCCTCTCTCTTTCCTTCTTCTGGGATCCCAATTATTCTAATATTGTTTTGCTTTATGGTATCACTTATCTCTCAAATTCTTCCCTTGTGATCCAGTAGTTATCTCTCTTTTTCTCAGCTTCTTTATTCTCCATCATTTTGTCTTCTATATCACCAGTTCTCTCTTTGGCCTCATTTACAGAAAAGTTGCAAAAATAAAAATAATTCAGAGAACATTTATATACTATTCATCTGGATTCACTTATTGTCAACATCTTACCCCATTTGTTAATTAAATCAGATTGTGGACCTAGGTTTTTCATTCCCCAGTTCACTATAACAAAAAAAGATAGTCTAAGGAACACAGTCTGATGGTGATGATGATGATGATGATGATGATACTGATACAGCAGTGATTGCTGCTGAGTAGTCCGTATCATGTGTCAAGCGTTGTGCGAGATGCTTTACATTGTTTTATATAATTTAATCCTCACAACAATCCTTTAAGGGTTTCTAAATAAGGACGCTGACATTAAGAGAATGTAAGTACCTTGCCCAAATTCACAATGTTATTAAGTGGCAGAGCCAGAATTAAAGGGAAGGATACTCAGACTCTAAAGCAATGTTCTTTTCCCTATTGAATTATTTCTCAATAAAATAGCAATAGAAGGAAATGTCAATAAAACACATATCTTGAAAGAAAAATTGATTTCTTTTATTTTTAAAAAGATTTTATTTATTGATTTGACAGAGAGAAACACAGCTGAAGAGGAAACACAAGCAGGGGGAGTGAGAGAGGGAGAAGCAGGCTTCTCACACAGCAAGGAACCTGATGCGGGGCTTGATCTCAGGAGTCCGGGACTATGACCTGAACTGACGGCAGATGCTTAACTGCTGAGACGCCCAGGCGCCCCGAAAAATTGATTTCTAATGGTAAGAAATTTAGTGTATCCAGATGAATAACATAATTTAAATGTAAGAAGCACAACTTGTGTCTTTTGTGCAATTCTGCCAAATCTCTCCATCTTTGTACTTGAGCTTCACAGTCAACTCTGCCCAGAAATTTGTCTTCCAGGTCAATGTATCAAATAAAGATCTAAAAGCAATATAAAATCATGTTTGCATCAGCAAAGGGCTCTCAACTGGCAAAAAAAAAAAATTATCCTACCCGGCATGCATGTGAGATTACATATATGCACTCTTCATTCCTCTGTAAAAGCTAATCCAAGCTTCATTACTGTCAAGCTTGTGAACATTTACATAAACGATAGGTTTGTTATCACTTATTACTGGATTCAGCAGATTACATGCAAAATGTGCAAAGACATGATTAAAAAATCTTTGATCTTTTAATCAAAAGAGTAAGCAATATTAATTCATTTTGGCAAGTGTGATACATATACTTTATTATAATACTATTTTGCATTCAAGATTACCACACTACAATAATCATTCTTCATTAATGAAGAATAATTGCCTGTTGCTATGTAACTTCCCTGTGGCTCTAGGCAATAACATCCTTTCTAGAGAATTGTTTAAATTTGCTGTGAAGTTATTTTATAAAATAATCATATTCCTTATAAAATATAAATTTTACATCATGGTAAAGCTCATAGACAGAAATATCGCTGAGAACTATGCAGATGGGAAGAGTGAACAATACTCAAACGGAGTAAGAAATAAGATTCAAATTCAAAAGCCTCACATATTTCTGTCAGTATCAATTTTGTGAAGCCCCCTGCCCACAAATGCCCACATCTAATTGCTGCCCCTCTCTATTAATGGAGATAGATGTAGACATAAGTAGTTATAACACAAGAAATATGCACATTAATATAAGGAAAAAAGAAGTAGCATGCTAATTATTCCTAGAAGGATCCCAGAAGACTTCATGGAAATTTGATAGAGGAATTCATCTTTGAAGAATGGGTAGGATTAGGGAGTAGTGGATGAAAAGGGAGAGGGGAGGAAGGTGTAAAAGGCAGAGTCTTGAATGCCAGTCTAAATGGTGGATCTATATTCTCAATAAATAGAAAGTACAGGGTTTTGAGTTCAAAAGTAATATGATCAGAGCTATGAGGAATACTCTGAGGGTACTGTGAAAGGGACAGAAGATGAGGAGAAAATTCTGGGCCAAAGTTATTTCAGTCATTGGTGTGCCCATCTGTCTGTTGCCCAGAGAGTTGTCACAGGCTTCTCCACCCAGCCATCATGTTTTCCATAACTATGTTCTCCAAACTACACATATTTAACAACAATGCTGCTGAATGCATAGAAGAAAGGAAATGAGTTCTTGGGTATGGCTGTGGTGGTGGGAATGAAGTGAAAGAGCCACTAAAATTGAGGAGGTGGCATTGCAAAGAAATGCTAACTCGTTAGATGTAGATGCTCAGGGACGCAAAGGAATAAAGTCATTACTCAGTTTACACTAATAAAAATTTTCTGAGCATTTATCATGTGCCAGAAGAGTGGTAGATGTTAAATATACAAATATGAATTAATATCTGGTCTTTAATATCAAAGGACTGGGTGACAGTTAAGGAAATAGATAATAATGTAGATAAATAATGTAATATGCAAAAAAATATATAAAATGCAATAATGTATGTGTATATACATACACATGCAATAAAGTGTGTGGAAAGTTCTTTAGTAAAGAAAGAAGGAATCTATTTTGTTAGGGAAAGTGAAGGAAGACTCCATTGAACAAAGATGGTGGAGTAAGACTTTGAAGAATAAGTAGGAGTTTTCAAGGAAAGCAGGTGCAGCGAGCCATCTCACAGAGAGGAATTAACATTTTTAAGTATGTGGAGGTCTTAGAAACCCTCGTGTGTGTGTATGTGTGTGTAAGTATTTTGGAATTGCAAAAGTATAAATTGCAAGAGAGAAGAACTGAGAATTAAAAGGAAATGAGAATGAGGATAGAGAGTTAGGTAGGAGATAAAAAGGCTCTGCATTGCAAACTAAAGAGTGTGAACTTTATTCTGTGTGAATGGGAGTCAGTGAAGGTCTTTCAGCTGCACAGTAACTGGTAGATCTATCTACCCTTTAGATGAGAAGCCGGTTCATGAAATCTTGGTGAATAGATGGGTAACGGGAGCGGGGCGGGGGGCGCGGAAAGAATGGTAATGGTAAAGAGACTGTTACAACAGGTCAGATGAAAGAGAATGAAATCTTAGTAAGACAACAATAAAAGAAATACTAGGTAGACTAAAATCAAGAGATATCCATTGATAAAACTGCATAAGCTCAGTGACATGGGATATGAAACAACCAAGTCCCAAGCATTTTGATTCAAGTACTCAAATTGAGAGCTGAGCCATCCAGTAAGGATTCCGTGTGGGATAGGCAGATTCGGAAGCATCCGTGCCATATGCAGAGGC
Source organism: Spilogale gracilis (assembly GCA_004023965.1). Lineage (NCBI taxonomy): Eukaryota > Metazoa > Chordata > Mammalia > Carnivora > Mephitidae > Spilogale > Spilogale gracilis. The sequence continues at coordinate 28,040 of PITA01014570.1, read as the reverse complement.
AGGTTTCTAATGGACAGTTTAAATTTATGTGCACAGCTTGGAAGAAATGTTAGCGTTAACATTCACATTTCACACGTCAACAAATGGTGACATTATTAATCAAGGTACGGAAGACAGGTAGAGATATGCAGCATTCCATAATCTGGAATGCAAATTACAATTTTGGGCTTTTGATCATTGATTTTGATTAGTGGGTGGGGTAAGCATGTGAATATGTCCATAAGGAGTTTAGAAGTATGGTGCCTCCATGCAATGGAATACTATGCAGCCCTTTAAAAGATTAGCTAGTTCCATAAACATCATTTAGGAAAGATATTCATGACTCGTTGTAAAGAAAAAAAACCATATGGAAAGAAAAAAAAATTTTTTAAGAAAAAAAGAAAAAATACAAGTTGTAAGACAGTATGTAACATGATCTGACTTTTATAACAAAATGTGTATGTAAATACCTATGTGTATAAATATATTACTATATGCATATATATGTAAATATAAACACACACATATATGCATACAGAATAAATGTATGGGAGGAGGAAAAGACTGCTAGTCTTTTACTGAATAGTCTATTGTATTGTATTGTTACAATGGACATTCTTTTTTTTTTTTTTTTTAGTTTTTTTGGGGGTTAAAAAAACTGTAGAAAAAAAACAAGATTGTCAGGTGAGAGTATAAAGGGAGGAAAGCAAAGGGCCAAAGACAGGAATCTGAGAAATGCACAAAGCACAAATACAATCTTAGAGTTAGAGTGGGAAGAAAAGGATGGAAAGATAATCTGAGGGTTAGCAGAAGAGGTTGTTGGTGTTGAAGGCTTCGAAAAAAAAGTGGATCGAATGATGACCTGAGAGCAGCAAATGGGGCTATGGGATTGGCCAGTTCTGATGAAGCAGTTTCTTGAGGGCAGGGTCATATTGTATTTGGTGACACATGAGATCAAAAAGGGGACATATAGAAGCAGAGCAGTTAGTTACCAGGGAAAGTCTGTCAGGCAAAGGGAAACTAGAGCATGCTTGTAATTAAAGGCTGGAGAACCAGGGTCCTGAAAAAGGTTGAAAACATAAAGGGAAGGGGGAATTATCCCATCACATATATTTAAATTTCCTTTAAAAAGGCATTAATACTGGGACACTTGGATGGCTCAGTTGGTTAAGTGTCTGCCTTCGGCTCAGGTCATGATCCTAGGATCCTGGGATTGTGTCCTCCCGACTGGCTCCCTGCTCAGCAGGAAGTCTGCTTCTCTCTCTGCTCCTACCCTGCTCGTCCTCTCTCTTTCACTCACTTTCTCTCTCTCAAATAAACAAACAAAATCTAAAAAATATTACTAAAAAAATAAAAATAAAAATAAAAAAGAATGACTATCCTATACACGTTTATATTTGATTTCAAAACCAAGTATGCTTTTGTTTACATTTACATTTGGCTACAGAGAATCACACTGGGGGCTTTTACAACTAATTTTTAATTCCCAACTTTGCCATTTTTCAGACAAAAACAGGAACCGGAAAGAAGTGGCTGGGCAGGCTGTCTGTGGTGTGACGCACATTTCTGGCCCAGAAACCTAGAGTAGATGTAGTCTTGGTTCTCATGAAACGCACTCTTCTAACGCTGGATCAAACAACTTAATTGTTCAAAGTGACAGTGTGTGTCAGAATAAACCACAACAACTAAATCCGTTGGCAGTAATAGAACTCCACCCCAAGGCTGTTTCGAAAATACACTTTGTGAACACTGCTACTGCATGTTTCATAGACATCTCTGGTCTAGGAGTTAAGACTGTATTTCTGCAAGCTGTTCATATCTTGACTTCACATAACACAGACACACACATGAGAACAATGAAAACAGCCCCTTAAACATATATTCGTTTGGGGATTATGCAAGACAAATTTTAGTCCTCAGACAGTTTCCTTCCTCATCACCCATCAGAAACTTATCAACATTGGCATATGGTTAGAAAAGGCATATGAATTCTAAATTCTAAATGCTAGCAGCCTGAAAAAGGGAAAGCCTGGAAGGTGCACCCCCTAGGTGAGATGATAGAGCAGGAAAGCCAAAAAAATGCATTCTAAATCTAACAATGCATGATTTTCTAAGATTATCTGTGAAGCTAAGATTATTCACCATTTGGGACGATACATAATGCTGTAGGAGGTTGACTATATATATATATTTTTTTTTGAGGTTGACTATATTTAAGACAAAGCTATTCTAGCAAATTTCCTCCCCAAATAAATCAGCCTTCCTTCACAACCTTGAATTAAAATAAAATAAGATAAAAACTAAAACTCCAGATGAACATGTTCTGTGCTAGTGCCAGGAGATGGACAGTTATACTCTGGTTGGAGTTTAGAGAGTATAACTGCATAAAGAAATAAGAAAAGAAAGAAAGAAAAAGTTGAACGAGTGGGGCAGGTTTTGGAAAGTCTTGCACGAAATAGTTAAAATTTTGGGATTCTGTCAGGAGCTAGATGTTGCCTTCAAGATTGTACACCCTCTCCTCTGTTACCGTTAGACCTGTGCATATTTATTTTTAAGCTTTATTTATTTATTTTTAAGTAATCTCTACACCCAACGCAGGGCTCAAACTCATGACCCTGAGATCAAGAGTCACACGCTCTCCCAACTGAGCCAGCCAGACGCCCCTTTATTTTGACACGTTTGTTCTATATTTTATAATTATCATTCATGGAACTATCTTTCCTTCCAGATTATAAGCAACCTGAAGAGCAGGGAAAATGTCTTTCTTCTGAAATCTTTTTATCCCAGAGCCTAGCATAGTGTTCAAGCTCGGTTGGTGCCCAAAGAAATAAATGAACAGAAGGAAGCTTGCATGAGCGCACACATGTGGAACATGTGCACAAGGCTATGAAAAGTGGGTTTTAAGACAAACAGAAGCTTCGAGATTAAATTGTCGGGTTTGTACTCTGGACTCTACTTTTCATTTTCTTTTTTCCTTGAAATTAGGCTGATATTCACTGTGGCACTGCCTAAAATATCCCTCTCTATTTGTAGGCTGACACCCGAAAGCAATGTGGACTATGAGAGCCAACACTGAGGCATGGTCCAGGGGTCAGAGGCTGACGCAAGGGGACAGTCCCTCAGAATAGCAGAAAGAAAGCAGAATAAACTCCACAAGGAGATTCACAACAGAGTGGACCCACATGGTTGTTAAGGTCTTTGTGGCAAGTTCTGGGCACCAGGGGCCCCTCACCATTTTGTATCTTAAAGCATTTAGCATACGGAAGCTTATACACAAGTGCCTTCTAGTCTCATGAGAGAGATGGGGGAAAAAAGACAGGCTAGGAGCTAGATGATGACCAAAAGTGAGACCATCTCAGGTAGAGTGGCCAGGGAAGGCCTGCCCAAGGATGGGACTGATGGGCTTTCACTCAGAGAATGAGGGGAAGCTGCTTTGCAGTGTGGAGAAGCGCATCCTGGTTTCATCAATTACAAACTGTGGAACTTTCGGCAATTTGTTTAACCTTTCTGTGTCTTTGTTTCTGCACCTGTCATGGGGAGCGTGAGAGTACCTATTCCAGTCTGCAGCTGTGGGTGTCAAATGTGTGTATGTATGGGGGGCACTGAGAGCAGGGCCTGGCGCACAGCAAGAGCAAAACAAATTCTAGGAATTTGGAAACAGACAGGGGCAGATCGGGTAGGGCCTTGCAGTTCATAGGAAAGAGTTCGGTGTTTTCTGCTATTGTTTTGGAGTAATATGGGGAGCCATTGAAGAAGTTAAGCAGGAGACTGGTCTTACTGGATTTATGTTTTAAGATGATTACTTCACCTGCTGTGTGGAGAACAGACTGGAGGCGAGCAAGAGAGCTGGAGTGGGAAGGGCAGTGCGAGACGGCCAGGAGGGTGTTGTACAGCGGTCAGAGGGGGAAAGACTGAGTGGATCGAGTGGAGAAGAGAAGAGAGTGGTTTCAAGATGTATTTTGGAGATAGACTAGGCAATATTCATGAATTGATTGAGTTTGGGAAAACCGAATAAAGAGGAAAGATCAAAACAGGGCTGCCACATACTGTTGTGAGGGATGTTCACTGCATAAGAGGCCCCTGACAAGGCCCCCTTCCAAGGGCCTATGGAGCTGAAATCCAGCACAGAGCTAGCTCACAAAGTTCGATCCCCTGCTGGGCTACATGCATGTGTGAGGGGTGCCTCTTTCTGACTTCTACAAATACTAGAAGCAATCCTACCCTTTAATTCTGATTTGGGTAACTAGGTAAATGCTGTTGGCACTGACAGAAATGAGGGCACTAGGATGGAGGTGAGACACGTTTTAGAGAAAAAAAAAAAATCAAGGGTATGGGCCGTCTTTAACATTGGGTAGACTCTGAGATACCTACATGCACATCTCAGGTTGATAGTTGGGTGCCTAATACTGATTTTCTACTCATCAGCCTTGTTCATTCTGATCGTTTATCTGTAGATGCTTTTAAAGTTTCACTCAACATAATAGCTGTTTACAAATAACAGTGATTTTATTAATTCCTCTCTAATCCTCACTGACCCTGCTCAGACCTCCAGAACAAGGCTGAGTACAAGGACCAATGGTGATCATCCTTTTGTTAAAAAAAAAAAAAGATTTTATTTATTTGACAGAGAGAAACACAGCCAGAGAGGGAACACAAGCAGGGGGAGTGAGAGAAGGAGAAGCAGGCTTCCCACTGAGCAGGGAACCCGATGTGGGACTCAATCCCGGGTCTCCGGGATCATGACCCGAGCCGAAGGCAATCGCTTAACCAGCTGAGCCACCCAGGCGCCCCATCCTTTTCCTTTTTCTTTTTTGTAACACTGTTTTATTAAGAGTGAGCTCTTTTTGGTATTCCTGAACTGTAAACAATGGGAAACTGAAGTATCAAAGGAAACACATCAGGGATCATATGTAACAGACAAAAACCTTTAAATTTTCTTATTGCCTTTATACAAGAATCAATGCATACTTAAGTAAAACTGAATTTCTTATTAGGCAAACATTTTTGCATATAGTGCCTTCTCTTTATCTTTCTGTGCCTTCATCTTTTGTTTGACTTTCAGCAGTTCTGCCTGGATAGCTTTATCTTCTGGTGCTATCTCCTGAGCTTTCTTAAGATCAGCCAATGCTTACATGAACCGGATTGGAAGAGATTATGCTGAGTGACATAAGCCAAGTACAGAAAGTCAAGTATCACATCGTTTCATTTACATGTGCTGCATAAGGGGTAATATAGAGGACGGTAGGAGAAGGAAAGGAAATGGGAAGTAGGGTAATTTGGGAAGAGAAATGAAACATGAGAGACTTAGGATGCAGAAACAAACTGAGGGTCTTGGAGGGAAGGGGGCGGGGGAATTGGAGAGCCTGGTGGTGGGTACTGAGGGCACATATTACATGGAGCACTGGGTGTGGGGCATAAACAATGAATCTTGGAACACTGAAAAAATAAAATTAAATTTTAAAAAAAAGATCAGTCAATGCATGATCGTATTCTTCTAATCCTTGCCTTCCTTGAGCTCTACGGTATAATGCTTTGGTATTGCATGGGTCTATTTCAAGAGCCTCCAAATAACAGTCAATTGTTCCCTGCCAATTTGACATCTTCAGTTCACAAGCACCAATATTCAGCACGCAAATTAAAGCTATAGGTTGTAGCCTGGATCTGTCTGCTTGCTCAGTAACAGCCTTTGAACCTTCCATATATCTTGAAACTTTTGTATATTTGTTTAATGGCCATCTCCCAATTCTGAGATTTGGAAAAGTGTTTCCAATATATTTTTACATCTTCTGTTATTAGTAAAAATTTTATTTACATATTTCAAATCTATATCTGCATCCTCAGGGAAGTCTGGATGACTGTCACCATAGCCATTTTTTGAGAATATGTCCCAATCATCCCCTTCCTTCAATTCTCTGCATTCTGCAATAATGCACAATTTGGCAAGTTTTTCACCTGTCACTTCTACATTTTCCAGTATCCTTGCCACATCTATTCCTGTAATTACTTGGCCAAATACCAGTTTCCCATCCAAGTGAGGAGTCAGGACTATTGTGATAAAGAACTGAGAACCATTTGTATTGCAATCTGCATTTGCCATACTCAATAACCCTCCTCATCATGCTTATAATAGAAATTTCATCTTCAAATTGTTCACCATCAATACTTTTTCCACCTGTCCCATTTTGATTTGAGAAGTCTCCATCCTGAATCATGAGTTTCTTAATTCGATGGAAAGGACATCCTTTGAAATGGAGAGGTTCCCCAGTGGTGGATCCAATGCCTTTTTCTCCAATGTACAACGCATGAAAAATTTCTGCAGTTTTGGGTACAATATCTGCAAAAAATCCTAAGACAATTCGACCAACTCGCTCCCCTCTGATTTCCACGTCAAAGAAGACCCTGAGGTTACAGGGGTTGGAGGGCTTAGTTTGGGGGGAGAGGCTCGACATTTTGAATTGCAGATGCGCTTGGGAGCGAACTCAGAGAACCTCGTGGACAACCAGCAGCTCAACCCCCAATGGTGATGATCCTTGCTTTATTCCAGATCTCAAAGATAAAGCTTTTAGTGAATTTCCATTAAACATAATTGCTAATTGTTTCTTTGTAGAGCTCCTTACCAGATTAATGAAATTTCTTTCTATTCCTAGTTAGGTAAGATTTCTTTAACCATAAAACAATGATAAATTTATCAATTGCGTTTTCTGCATCTATTGAGATAATCATGTTTTCTCTCATAATTTTTCTTTCTTTCTCATAATTTTCATTTCCTATAATACCACTGGATTTTGGTAACAGTTATGTTGGCCTCATGAAACAAGAAGTTCACTTTTTATTCTTTGAAACAGTTTCTGTTGGAATAGATCCATTTCTTCGTTAATTTTTTTAAAAAGATTTTAATTATTTATTTGACAGAGAGAGACACAGCGAAAGAGGGAACACAATCAGGGAGAAGTGGGAGAGGAAGAAGCAGGCTTCCCACCAAGCAGGGAGCCCGGAGCGGGTCTCGATGCAGGACCCTGGGATCATGACCTGAGCTGAAGGCAGACACTTAATGACTGAGCCACCCAGGCGCCCCTCTTCCTTAAATTTTTGATAGAATTCATTAGTAAAGTTATCTGGACCTGGACTTTCCTTTACGGAAAGGATTTTGAATACGGATTCATTTTCTGTAAGAATTATGACTCTTCAAATTTTTCTGTTTTTCCTCTTTACTTTTAGTAAATTGTATTTTCCTGGGAATTTGTTCATTCCGTCTAAATTTTCAAGCTTATTGCTGAAAGTGCTTAATAATATTAATGATAGTCTTTTCTTATCTCTTTATAAACCTCCATTTGTTGTTTGTGTCTTCTTTGTTTTTTTCTTGGTCAGTCTGCTCAGAAACTTATCACAAAGAACCAACTTTAGGGAGTGACTGATAATAGTGCAGGGTTTCCTTCTGGGTTGATGATAGTGTTTTGAAATTAAATATTGGTGATGCTTGTACAACTCTGTGAATTTACTAAAACCCACTGAACTTACATGTTAAAAGGACGAATTATATGCATGTGCACTATATATAGTAAAGTTACTTAGAACATATATATAATAATAAAATTAAAAACAGTAAAATAAATATTTATATTAATTAATTAATTAAAAAATAACACGACCTGTATAACCTGTACAAATATCAGTGAAGTTTATAATATTAGCCTACATCAAGGCTTCTAGGAACATTGCTTGTCTTTGTTTTTTATACTGTTAGGTTCATTATAGCACATAGTTATTGATAAATTAACCATGTGAATAGCATTGCCGGGAAAGTAAGAGTCACTAATATATGACTTCTTTAAAATCTTTAGATTTTATGGGGTGCCTAGGGCAATTCAGTTGGTTAAGAAACTGCCTTTGGCTCAGGTCATGATCCCACACTTTAGCAGGATGTCTGCTTCTCTGTCTCCTTTTCCCTCTGCCCTTCCCCCTACTCGTGCTCTCTCTTCCAAATAAATAAATCAAATCTTTTTTTGAAAAACTTGCAAATTTTAAATAATAACCATAGTCTCTAGCGAATTCTGGTACATGTTCTGACCATAGAGACCAAACCAAAGGAAAGTAGGTCAGAGAACACAATCCAGTTCAAACTTGGCACAAGATGATGTAATGTTTTTTTCTTCACATAATCATGATGTTCTAATCATTCTATGATTCTGACCTTTAAGTCAGTGGGTAGTCTATTATTACTTGGTGGCTTTTGAATCCAGGGTCAACATTTTGGAAGCTAAAGAATGCCCATCTTCTTTCAAAATCTTTTGGCTTACTACAAGCTGAGTCCAGCTAAAAACTCTTGCCAGAGTTTAGTTATTTCATGCGTATGAACTAAACAACAAACAGAACACAATTAGCAGAGGATGAAAAAGAATACACTTATTTTCTACATATTAAAGATGTTAAAATCACATTAAATACATTAAGGCATTTAAAAAGAAATTACCATGAAGCACATTAGAGTCTTAAGAAATTGTTGATCAAATTTTCCTATTTCTCAAAGTATGTTATTCTATTTCAGCTATTTTATCTATTTTGTCTAGATAATAGACAAAATTTTTTAATAAAATTGGAAAACTTAAATTTTAGAAATTCAACTGACAAGAATATCTGCTCTATCTACAGGCTACTGGTAAGACATATACCCTGCTCCTAAAAGAGATATAACCTACACATTTAAAAGAAAAATGAAAGAAAATTGTCTATGGTTCTAACTCAATACCTCTTGCAAAAGTGTGTGTGTGTGTGTCCTTTTTGCTTTGAGAATAGAGTGAAGCAGCTCCCTCTCTGAAAAGAGTAATTATTTATTTATATTGGTATATATAAAGTGTTCAAGTTATTTTTAATAAATTGTTGGTTTTTCTATTGTCTTTATCACCCCTCTATCATGTCCAAATTTTTTTCTTAACAAAATAACTCTAGAAACAGAAAATACAAAGAGATGGTTAGAGGTACATATTAGAACACTTAAGAAAAATTATTTGAAGTCTTGACTCATAACTCTAAATTAAGGTTGGGGCACCTGGGTGGCTCAGTTGGTTAAACCCAAACAAATGCACAGATAGTTGATTCCTCGTTATCATATATACATCTTACTAATAAGAAATGTAAAGATAATTGGTCAAAGTTATCTTTGACTTTGACTAACTTTCATTTCAAAACTTCACCATATTCAGGTTCTCATGGCATGGAAATATGAAAGCAAAACCACCAAGAATCTGGACTCTCCAGTGAATAGTGGGATGTGGAAAAAGATCAGGGAACTACAGTGAGTCAACATCTCCCAATTCCTTAAAATGCAAATGTCTGTACCGGGAAAGATCATCTAAGTAAAATACTTCATGCTGTAGAAAAGGAAAGGAAGTTGCATGAGAATTAGCTATTCAGGAAAGGTCAAGTCAGAGACAAATTTAATGATGGAACTGCAAGGAAGTGGTTCAAGAATATTTCCTTAAAAAAAAAAAAAGGCAGAGCAACTAAGTTTATTATCTTTAATGAGCTCCCTAGGCCTTATCTAATGTTTTTCCAGAAATCCTCTTGTAAATACTTAAATTTACAGAGGTTCTTTAAAGAACTCTCACTCTTCCCACTATCTGGGGGGAAAAGAGGCTGTCATACAGCGGGGAGGGGAGCACGGGGCAGTGGGTAGGTACTAGTGCCAACAGACTGAGAGCTTGTCCCAAAATAAATACCTGGAAAAAATCCAAACTTTCAGTCATCAATATTCCGTCCCTATTCCACACAAACAAAAAGGAACAAAATACACAGTAAGGAAAGCAGACAAATTAAAAGAGAAGCTATCAGACTCCCCACAATGGTTTCTTTTTAAAGTGGGTTGGAGAAAAAGGTCAAGGTTGTCCTGATTAAGGCTACAGCAAAAGCAATATGGAGCAGTAACCAAAACAATCAAAGGCAGTAGAGGAGAATATTGTTTACTAAGGCTGTCCATATTTAGGTCCCTCGGGAAACTGAATAATACTGAAATCTGAGCACTGGGGCATAACCACAAGTGCAAATTGCATACTAAAATTTTCAAGCTTGAAATTTTCAAAATTAGTTTTTGAAATTAATTAATTCAATTAATTATTAATTAAATTAGAACACTCTAATCAGCAATTGGGCTCTTTTCTGTGTGTGAATTTTTCAATTAGGTTTATACTGTTTTGGTCAATGAATAAAATGCTTGATTTTTTTTGAGGATTGGAAATAATATGTTATTATCCAGTAGCTAGGTCAAGAGTATAGGTAACAATTAGTACTACTGTTTTCTTGAACCCAGTGTGTTTTAAGTTGCATGTATTTTTTTATCTATTCTTCCTTCCAATATCTCCTCCTTCCCAGAGGGAGAGGGAAACATTATTTATAAACAATAAAGACTTCTTTGGTGCCCATGCACTTCTCCCATTTGTATGGATGAACATGTGTTTACAACAGAGATGGGAAAGGCAATTTATCAGATTTGATTAATAAAATGTTAAGGTACTATACGTAATGATGAGGCTTAAAAAGGTTGGTGAACAATATGATAAAAAGAATAAAGAATAAGAACCCAGGAAACTAGTCCACTGTCTAGTTTTATTACCATGTACAGATGACACTGTCTTAGTCTTAGTTTTGTCATTTATGAACCTACTTTAAGAGTAGTTGTGAGAAACTAGATGAGATTAATATCTTAAAACAAATATAGAACTGTATAGAAGGGGTGTCTGGGTGGCTCAGTTGGTTGGGCAACTGGCTTTGGCTCGGGTCATAATCCGGGAGACCCGGGATGGAGCCCCGCATTGGGCTCCCCTCGGCGGGAAGCCTGCTTCTCCCTCTGTCACTCCCCCTGCTTGTGTTCCCTCTCTCGCTGTGTTTCTCTCTGTCAAATAAATAAATAAAATTTTTAAAAAAACAAAAGAACTGTATAGAAAAGCAGGCTATTGTTATTCTATCTTATTATTTTCATTTAGCATGTAAATGCAGTCTCATGAAAAGCACTGACCTAGAATCTGAATTGAAACTACACTGACCCTTTTTATCTATAAATAGGGAGTAATGCCACATATAGTTGCTTTGGTAAAATGCTATTGATATGGGCTAGTTATTTGTGGCAAGTAAGCTTACAGGAACTTTCTTCAAAATTTCAGATTCGTTATCCATATTAGCTAAAATTAATGTGACATCAAATGACAGAAACAATAGCTTAATCAAGATGAAATCTTATTTGTGTCTCATAGAAATGTCCAGGAAGCAGTTCATGACTAACAAGGTAACCTGTGCTGCCAGGAATCCAGCATCCATTCATCTCCATGTTTTGTCCTACTGGGCTTCAAGCTCATAATCCAAGATGGCAGCATCACATTCCAGAGGAGCAGAACAGGGAGAAGGTCAGAAAACAAGAGTGAAAGGGCATACAACCTCCTGTCTCCTGACAAATGTTTATGAAAACTGCCACAAGACATTTCTGCTTGCACACTCTTGACCATGCCTTGTTGCAAGCTGGAAATAGAGTATCCGTTGTGACTGGTCATAAATCTAAGTCCCTACCACCATGGGAACAACTGCTAGAGTTAACTAGTTATGTTTGCCATTTATCATTTCACTTAATATTTTAGTTCTTCTTGAAAGAAGAAAGAGAGTGGACAGAAAAATATGTCAGAGAAGTGAAATAAAGCCACTTTGGGAATGTGTATCATTGTCTTTTTAATTTTGAAAATTAGTAAGCTCCAACAACATAAAAGATATAAAATGTTGGTTTTTATTATTATGTAATTATTATGCCTATACTTCTGAATATCTAAAATGCTCATATTTCTGACTTCACATTGACTAAACTATACTACATAAAACTAAAAATAATTGGGCACCCGGTGGCTCAGTCATTAAGTGTCTGCCGTTGGCTCAGGTCATGATCTGGGAGTCTTAGGATCGAGTTCCACATCGGGCTCCCTGCTCCAAGGGGGGCCTGCTACTCCCTCTGCCCTTCACCCTGCTGGTGCTCTCTTGCTCACTCTCTCTCAAATAAATAAAATCTAAAAAACAAACAAAAAACCCTGCAAAACCTAAAAATAATATAATCATAAATAATAAGAACCCCCTAGCATGTAAAACAGATAAAGGAACCCTTAAGGGAAGGCAGTATGAAAACATGGCAGGAGCACAGGATTTGTGAAGACAGTCTTGGGACAGCAGCCTCTCATTCATGGACTCATTCATTCACAGCATCTATTGCTATTGCCTGCATGTGTTTTATTCATGGAACTTATGATTTATTTAGGAAAACAGGAATAAGACCTACAATTTTGCAAGTACTAACGTAAATGGAAAGTGGAATAAGTAATTCAAAGCAAGAGGATAGGGTACCGTGAACATTTAAAAGTAAGCTCTAGCAGTTAAACAGAACTGGAGAACTTATTACTTGAAAGATCTTCCATACTTAAAAGTTTAGATACACCATAAAGCGGGGGAAAAAAACAAATTGCAAAATATTATGAGTTGTATGATTTAATTTCATTTAAAAGGTTGCACCCATGGGGCGCCTGGGTGCCTCAATTGGTTAAGCGACTGCCTTCGGCTCAGGTCATGATCCCAGGGACCCGGGATCGAGCCCCACATCAGGCTCCCTGCTAAGCAGGAAGCCTGCTTCTCCCTCTCTCACTCCCCCTGCTTGTGTTCCCTCTCTAGCTGTGTTTCTCTCTGTCAAATAAGTAAATAAAATCTTTAAAAAAAAAAAAAAAAAAGGTCCCACCCAGGAGTGCCTGGGTGGCTCAGTCATTAAGCCTCTGACTTTGGCTCAGGTCATGATCCCAGGGTTCTGGGATCGAGCCTCAAGCCCCGCATCGGGCTTCCTCAGAGGGAAGCCTGCTTCTCTCTCTGCCTCTCCTCCTGCTTGTGTTCCCTCTCTTGCTATTCTCTCTTTCAATAAATAAATAAAATCTTTAAAAAGAAGAAATAGAAAAGAAAAAAGTTCTACAATACATGCAATATATATGTTTATATTTATATTTATATAAAATAGCTGCAATGAGTATGTATTATATTTGTGCTTGGAAAAAATAAATAAATAAAAATGCATTTAAATGGGGTTCCTGGGTGATTCAGTCAGTTAAGCATCTGCCTTCAGCTCAGGTCATGATCGCAGGGTCCTGGGATCAAGCCCCACATTGGGCTCCCTGCTCAGTTGGGAGTCTGCTTCTCTCTCTGCCTGCTTCTCCTTCTGCCTGCTGCTCCCCCTGCTTGTGTTCTCTCCTTTTTATCTCTCTCTTGCTCTCTGACAAATAAAAATTTGTAAAAATCTTTAAAAATGCATTTAAAAATAAAATTTAAGAACATAAAACTGGGGTGCCTGGGTGGCTCAGTGGCTTAAAGCCTCTGCCTTCAGCTCAGGTCATGATCTCAGGGTCCTGGGATCGAGGCCCACATCAGGCTCTCTGCTCGGCAGGGAGCCTGATTCCTCCTCTCTCTCTGTCTGCCTCTCTACCTACTTGTGATCTCTCTCTCTGTCAAATAAATAAATAAAATCTTTAAAAAAAAAAAAAAGAAAAAGAAAACTCTCTTTATAAAAAAAAGAACATAAGATTGACTGTGATATCCATCTGGCATTTGGACATTGACCTTCATCTAGTAAATGCTCAGTGAAAGCTTTAATCACATTGGTAGAAAAACACATTAACACATATATATATATATATATACATACATATAATATTCTCCAGTAAAACAAAGAATGTTTTGATACATATTAACTAGTTTTTTTAATAGTACCAGTTCAAAGTTTGGTATATATCATTAAAGATAATTACATTTTCCCATTTATAAGACAGGGAGAATAAGTCCTGGTTTTCTCTAGCTTTCAGGAATACTGGAAGAACTGAAGTAAAGATGATTTTGGCTCTCACAGATAAAAATGCACACACTGAGAATTTATTATGAACAAAACACCATGCTTTTAGAAAAACATTGATAAGAAAGAGTTTACCAACTCAACAAACATATATTGGATACCTATTATGTACCAGGTTTTCTATGACGCTCTACAGATTCCAAAATGAAAGGGACATAGATTCTGCCTTGAAAATACTTTTGAATTAGTTGTAGAAACAATCTATAAATAACTTTCTAAATAAACTACTAGAAAAACCAAATAGCCATAGGTAATTTATTATTTTTAAAATTTTTTCTGAAGATTTTATTCATTTATTTGACACAGAGAGAAAGAGCCCACAAGCAGGGGGAGCAGCAGACAGAAGGAGAAGTCCTGCTGAGCAAGGAGCCAGATATGGGACTCGATCCCAGGACCCTGGGATCATGACCTGAGCTGAAGGCAGAGGCTTAACTAACTGGGCCACCCAGGCCCCCAAACATAGATAATTTTTATATCTACACATAACTCTAACATGCTATGACATGCACGAGCTTTCATAGAGTGGCCAGAGCTGTACACTTTATGATCAGGGAAACCAAGGCCAAAGAGCTTAAATAGTTTCTCTTGTTGCAAAAATGCAACAAAACAAAACAAAACAAAAAACAGAAAAAGTGAATTTGGGATGAGGGGATAAGAAAAAGGAGAAAGACAAATTTTTCTCAAATATCTATCATACTTAGAAAATCTGGTGGCATCTTTTTAAAAAGTCATGTTCCAGGCTTTATGGAATGATCCTGAACTGTGAGATAGTTTAGCTGCTGACCATGTAAACCATTATGGGAAGAGTCCTTCTCATATCTCAAATAAGTTCTGCTTTTCTCTTTTTGTCAGTTTTTCTAGTGGTGACTGTGGTAACAAAGGAAAGCCTTAGATCCACAGTGATAAGACAGAGTGGCTATTTTTCTTTCTTGACAGTCAGCATGGACATTTACAACAGAGGGTTCACTAATAAGCATTTTCATTATCCGTGTAATGAACCTCCTTTGTAACGGTGTTTGGAGGCAGAACTTGCTCTTACTGAGACACCCAATCACTCATCCCACCACCACTTTCTGCCCAATAATTGCTGGGCCCTGGACAGTAAGAGGTGAGGAAGGCATAGTCCAGGCCCTTAAATTCACACAGACGCTTACTGTTTAGGTAACAAATTTCCTACAATTTGGCATTCTGTGGTTAACAGAATTAACTATACACCCTTAACCATATACCTTCATTTCTCCATTTAATAAATATGTACGGAGTTCCCTCTAAGTATCAAAAACTATTCTATGTAAGATAGTTGTAAAAACAGATATAACCTCTGTTCTAAAAGAGTACATAGTCTGTATGGGGCAGACTGAGACAGAAATTGTTAGTTTCCTTCAACAGAGACTTTGGACACAGAAACAAACTGAGGGACTTGGAGGGAGGGCGGGTGGAGGGATGGGAGAGCCTGGTGGTGGGTACTGGGGGCACCTATTGCGTGGAGCACTGAATGGGGAATGAATCTTGGAACACTGGAAAAAAATTTAAGTAACAATAAAAAAAATATTACAGATAAACTTGAAAAAAAAAAAAGAAATTGTTAGTTTCCTACCCAATTTCCATTCTCCCTTCTTCCTCTTTAAAAGAAACCTGATTCTTGTTTGGGGAGCAACATGTCCAGCTCCAGACAATGGATCACAATTTGTCTAAAGCCCATGATTCCCAAACCGTGTGCCCCGTCTTCCTGAGTAACAAAATAAACTCACTGGGGGGCCGTGGCATAGTTTAATTTTCAAGAGAAGCAATGCGACATGATATCTGTCGGACAATGCACAAACTACCAGCGTAGGGTATTAAATCACCACATTCCTTTAGACTGTGCCTTAAAAAACAAACAAACAAACAGGTATGGCAGGAAAAGCATGGAGAACAACAAATAGCACCATCCAATCTGATTCCAATGTTTGGGAAATTTCAAGGTGTCCGATGGGTGTATCTATCCCACTGTAACACGTAGTTACTTAAACACAGAAAAAGTGTTACTTTCTTTTAATTTATGTGTATAATCTGTTAAAATGACCATTGGGTTATAAATGGAAATGTATTATTTCTTTTGGCACCATCAGAAAATTGTTGAGACCCCAAGGGAGCTGTGTACCAAGAAAGTTGGGGATCCTTTGGTCAAAGCCAATCATTTTTTTTTAAATCCTGCTCCCTGTTTCCCTAGCTTCATTGCATCAAAAGACGACCCGATTCCAGGGCAAGGAGAAATGCATGTGGAGGTGAGAGAGGAAGGACAGTGCTGAGAGAGCATTTGCTTTCCAGATAAAAGGGGACAGTGGCAACAACTGTTAGTTATCCTTCAAGAGTCCAATGCTTTTAGTAATACAGTCCTACAATTTATGGGTACAGACCACATATTCTAGCCTCCTTTCCAGCTATATGTGACCAACCGACTAAGCTCAGACTAAGCTCAGTACAAGAGTAGAAGAGACACACCCAAATTCTGGATCATACTTTTGAAAAGACTGGCATGCCTTTTACTTCTGTCCCCTTTCTCACCAGGGCCCATCAACAATTATCATCAAATGCACATAGCTAATATCAGCAGCATTCTGAGATAAGAATGTTAGACCTCCTTACTTCTAATCCACTACTTTTTCTATATATGAGTTAGCGGCCTTAGAAATCTCTGCTATAATTCTATATGCTATATCTGATATGTTAATATGATGAAATCTTTTGGTATATCATATTATTTATTCAAAATAACAAGATAAATTCACATTATTATAAATGCATAGACCATAGCACTTTGGTTAATAAGTCAGATTTAGTTAGTGGATCAACCAAGTTTCTTAACTTGTACAGCTAAGAACTAGACCTGAACTCCTGCATGATGGGTTCCATCTAGAAGGGGCAGGTCATATTGAAGTTGCACAGCTCCAATGGCTAAAAAGATCTGCAAGGCAGAGCCTAACGATTGCTCTGTGAATTAGAATTTCTCTCAGTCAGGAATGGGAAGATAAAAAAGTGATTGCTTTTCATTCTATAGAATGCAGAGAGTTCTAGTTTAGTTTATGTAATGTAGCTGAAGTAAACTTGACATACAGAGACATAAAGGGACAGATGTGAATCACAAGATTATAAAAGAGCAAAAGAATTCATTAAAAGATTAGCAAGGACTCAGACATGACATCTGAGACCATTGGCCTTGTAACTAAGTCATTGTGAGTTTTGTAAGAAAGCATCTAGAGGGATTTCAAAACATAATAAAATTCTATCTCTTTAAAAACATATAGCTATTTCTTTCTTGACAGTCAGCATGGACATTTGCCATGCTCAGAGTCATACCTGTACAAAATTATTTAATTCCTCAAGATATAAAAAATAATGGCTAAATTCTAAAAAGATGATAGTAACCAAAGATATCTACAAAGCATACCTACATCTGACCTACTCCAGGTCACCTACACGACCTCAGACAGAACGGTAGAGTGCTTGCAAAGCCGTGGTCACTGAGCTCCGATATTGTGGTGACGCAGGGATCCTTACGTTTCGTGGCACTGTCCTTGATGACTTCCCCCACATCTTTTGGCTGTGGCAGTGTGATTAGCACTGCAGTCCTTCAGTGCACATACTGTGGCTTCTTTGGACTAAGGAAGAACCCTTAGGAAGAACCTTGGAGAGCAAAAAAGAGGAGAGGATGATCACCAACATTTTAGAAGGGTTATGTGTTTAATATTATTTTCCACAAACTTTGGCTCCCTAGTATCATGTGTGGATGACTTCACTGTGTACTTAGAGCTTTTTTTTAAAAAAATATAAGGTTGAAAATGGATGTTATGGTGAGTTTATCTAACATCTAACTGAAGACACAGGGACATCCTGCCTGTATCTGTGTAACATAAACATACAAAGAAAATATATCTCAGGCTCGATGAGGCCAATGTTGGAGAAATACAAAGAGACACTTTAAGCAAAAAATGGCTCATTTCTTTAGGCTATAATAGTCTTAGTGACTCATTCCTGAAAATGGCTTAGTGCATGTGCATTCATTCTCTCAAGTGTGAAGCAATCCCACTAGAATGGAAAAATGAAAGAAAGTTCAGTAACTGGATTAAGCAGCAAGAATAGTAAGAATCTGGAAATCTGGGGCACCTGGGTGGCTCAGTCGTTGGGCGACTGCCTTTGGCTCAGGTCATGATCCCGGAGCCCCGGGATCAAGTCCCACATCGGGCTCCCTGCTCGGCAGGAAGCCTGCTTCTCCCTCTCTCACTCTCCCTGCTTGTGTTCCCTCTCTGGCTGTGTTTCTCTCTGTCAAATAAATAAAATCTTAAAAAAAAAAAAAGAATCTGGAAATCTGACCTACTAAATGCTAAATTTCTGTGCTGTCTTTAGTCCTCATTCTCTTTTCAATCCTATGGATGAGCCTAGATATACTAACACTTCCAATGTTTTGAGAGGAGACTCCAGAAAATGGCCTCATTTGTTAATTTAAAAAATTATTCTGTAGCATATAATAATTCTTAGGTGCCTTTCTTCATGCTTGCTAAACTGTGGCAATCTGTATCTGCCAGATGACATATAAGATGAATTCAGAAATAAGATGGAGGAAGAAAGCCCCATTTAATGATCAAAAAAGAAATAAATACAGCAGCAAAGACTTCTTTACTTGTAAGTATTGGTCTATATTATTAATAATAATATAATTACTAACTAGTACCCAAGTGGCCTATAATTTAGTATTAACAATAAGACAATTATATAAATAACTATAAAATATGACAGAATACAGGCAGTAAGTATGTATTACAAGGTTTATGAGAAATGAGATATGGGACTCACCAACCAAAAGGTTCTCCCCTTGAACTCCTATTATCATCCTTTTTCTTCAACCTCATTAGAGTGTCCAGGCATTGTTTCTTCCACTCTCTCCCTGTTTTTCCCTATCCTTACTCCTTACTTTATTCAGTTCCAATCCATTTTAGATCCTAAGGATCATCAATCCAGGTTTTGTTAATATCTCAATTTCCCTTGTCCCCTTATTCATGTTACATCCCATCTTGCTGCCCACACTGGCTTTCTCTTGGTTCTTCATTTGTGCCATGTTCATGTCCACCTCAGAGCCTTTGCATATATTTTTCCCTATGCCGGAGGCACTCTTTCTTGTCCCCAAATTCCTTTAACCCCTCTACTTCACCTAGCTGAGACCTCCTCCTTCTCCAGATCTCTGTCTATGCTCTGCATCAGAAAGGCTATATTTGATTCACAGCCTAAGTTGTACCCTTTGAAACATATTATACAGATCCTTTTTAAAACCCATGACAAGTGAAATTAGCTATCAAGTCTTATTTTTTGTTAGATTATAACCTCTGCATTGGCAGGGGGGCAATTCTGTCTCAGCCATTGTTAAATTCCCAGGGCTAGTTTATCATTTGATACATGTTAGGCACAAATATTTGTTCCATAAAAATAAATGAAGGGAGAAAGAGACTCTAGGAACCCAGCTGAGATGATCAAGGAAGGATTTATGGGGAAGGAGGCTTGTGAGATAGAGAGAGAGAGAGAGAGAGAGAGAGAGAGAGAGAGAGAGACAGCGGGAATAGCTGCTGCTGAGGCTTGGATCAGGAGAGTGGGTGATCAGAGAAGAGTAGGCAGTTCATTTTGTAAAGTGTGAGTCACATAAGAGAATAGGAAAGATTAGGTTGGAAAGGAAGGTCAACATAATACGGTGATGGAAGGCCTGACTTGAAAATCAATGCTTAATTTCAGAGTTGATAAAGAGACAATGAAGGAATATGGTACACAGGGTAAGTGAAAGGGGAAAGAGAGCGCACGTAGGAAGCTTGTTCATGACCTCAGTGATAGTCCTGGAAGAAAATAATAAACAACTGAGCTGCTGACTGCAAGAAACAGATGGAAAAGAAAACCATAGTGATAGAAAGAATTATATGTTTAAGGCAGATTGTGTGGAGAAAGACTAAAATATTTAACTAAAATATTTGGGGGACACAAGGAAAAGAGATAAGCCAGTGTGCTTCCTGACGTTTCTGTGAGAATAACTGGAAACATGGTGAATACAGGAAAGTTGGAATAATCTGGCTTTAAGGATAGTAAGGGGAGGGAAGTGATAAGTTTACTTCATGACATTATTGAAGTAGATTTTTAAAAAAGATTTTATTTATTTATTTGACAAAGAGAGAGATCACAAGCAGGCAGAGAAGCAGGCAGAGAGAGAGGAGGAAGCAGGCTCCCCACTGAGAAGAGAGCCCAATGCGGGCCTCAATCCCAGGATCCTGAGATCACGACTTGAGCTGAAGGCAGAGGCTCAATCCACCGAGCCACCCAGGCACCTTTGAAGTAGATTTTTAAAACAATCATCTAGAATAAAGTATTCTTGGGGTGGTCACTGTGATCAACAGCTAAAGATTAATGCAGAATTTCTGCTCTACTGAGGTTTATATTTATATTTCTGGTAATTCCCTTAGCCACTTTATAAGTTTTTGTACTTGGGTGCCTGGGTGGCTCAGTGGGTTAAATCCTCTGCCTTTGGCTCAGGTCATGATCTCAGGATCCCGGGATCGAGGCCCGCATCGGGCTCTCTGCTCTGCGGGGAGCCTGCTTCCTCCTCTCTCTCTGCCTGCCTCTCTGCATACTTGTGATCTCTCTCTCTCTGTCAAATAAATAAATAAAATCTTTAAAAAAACATTTTATAAGCTACTTTTGTACTTGGTAGGGGGGTTGCTTCGAGTAATAGGATAAACAGAGTATGTCTTCTTGGAGAAATAATTGTACAGAAGATTCGAGACAATAAACCACCAACTAACTTAATCCCCTTCTTCAACTTAAAAATATTAATTATATTAAATTAATATAATTTATCTTAGAAGCACATTATGGGGGTGCCTGGGTGGCTCAGTTGGTTGGGCGACTGCCTTCGGCTCAGGTCATGATCCTGGAGACCCCGGATCGAGCCCCACATGGGGCTCCCTGCTCGGTGGGAAGCCTGCTTCTCCCTCTCTCACTCCTCCTGCTTGTGTTCCCTCTCTGGCTGTGTTTCTCTCTGTCAAATAAATAAATAAAATCTTTAAAAAAAAAAAAAAAGAAGTACATTATGAATGAGAATACAAGACCCACATGGATTTTTAGACACTCTCAAATTCAAAGAAATGTCGTGCTTAGCAAACTACTTTAGTGTCTATGTTCCTTGTCCCAATCTCTGCACCCCTCAGCTGGAGTTTACTTTGCTAAGTAAACTGTCAAAAATAGTTTGTCCACATTCATATAGCTGGTAAGTGGTAGAGAAAGAGTTCTAAACCAGATCTCCATAGAGCCTTCTCTCTCACCTAGTTCATTAAGTTAAATACATACTGTTTATATATACTATTCCGCTAATATCATATTTAGCACCACTAAACAAATAAATGACAACATAAAGCCAAATACTGACAGTTGGTATTTTTCAATTACGAATCTGCAGGGCCTCCAAGAATGCAATCAGAGCAAATGATTTTTCACAGTGCTTGGGGCAGAGTGAAGATGGAATCATCAAAAGAATGAGTGTGGTGTTTCCTAGTTTGGTGATGATGAATCAGATGGGTATGATAAATATTCTTTTAAGGCTCAATCCATCCATCCCTCAAAATTTTAAAACAATGAACTGGCATCACCTCCCTATGCAAAACCTTGAAAGCAAAGTTTAGAAAGTCCTTCACAATCTGTGCCTAATTATCCTTCAACAATGAATCTCCATACAATCAGCCCCAAATATCCTAGATTTTAAACCATGAGTTAATACAACTAAAAGCCTTCCTGAAAAGGTAACCTTAAGGTTAAGTCTTCAAGAGTAAGTAAAAGTTGGTCAGATTAATGGGTGAGGGCACAGGGTTGGGAGGTAGAGAGTTTTGGGCAGCAATGTGCAGAAACTTCACTGTGTAAGAAGAGAGCCAGGCCCACTGAAGAAGGCAATGGGAAGGAACAGTGAAGGGTTGTGAGCAAGTGACATGCTCAGATCTGTCTGCACTTAAGAAAACTCACTATAGGGGCATCTGGGGGCTCAGTGGATTGATCATCTGACTCTTGATATCAGCTCAGTTCTTGATCCCAGGGTCGTGAGTTCGAGCCCTGTGTCGGGTTGCATGTGTGGAGCCTACTTAAAAAATGATCCAAGACATCACTGGAAATGGTATTAACACACATGACTGTCACTACTACCTTCAGATGTACATGTTCCGCTGATGCAGAACGACATATTCGACAGGTAAATGTGGAAACTGATTAATGGATTTACCTAACAAAACTGTGGTTTTGATTTTCATCAGATTTTAACATACAGGAATTAAACACAAAGTATTTTTAAGTCTCACGGTGCATGTTAGTGTGCTTTTATAAACTTTAGTAACCATAACAAGTAAATGACTTTGGAACCCTATATTTTTAAAAATGTTGATCAATGCGTGAAATGCAATATTATAGCATTCCCAAACCACTTTATAATCTTTTTAAAAAGTGCTTATTTAAATACACAAATATGATCCATGAATACAGAATTACATAATCACCAAGAGAAGTTGCTCGAATTTTCATAACAGTCTCTTGGCTTTTCCTCTGCTGATATTGGCACCAAAGAAATTAGGTTATAACTATTGTTTCTCTGTGGCTGAAGAGACATTTCCAAGTACAGAATGAATGGAGTTCATTCAGAGGCCTTGCAAATGGGCTGTGGCCCCTTTTTAATGCATGATGGGCCCCAGCAAATCAACTTTTACTTTTTAACACATTAACAAGGTCCTCACATTTTAAAGGAGTTCCACACAGTAGATTTACTCAAGTTTCTCTTCTGTCATCACAATTTCTACAGAAGAATATTAAGGAGGCCAGTCTTCCATCCAGGGAAGGCAGCTGAACTTTCTGTTTTAATAACAGGGTAAATCATATGTTATTTCAAACCTAAATTACAGAGGACGTAGGAATTTCCAACAGATGAAGCTTGACACGATGACATGAAATAATAACATTTGAGGAAGAAAAAAGAGAACGAGAGCACCTGGTGGAGAGTCCTTGTGGAAAGAAAAAAGGTGAAAAAGTCATGTATCTTTCAAAAAACTTTTTTTTGTGGTTATTATTGTTCCTGAATACATCAGGGTTGCATGTATTTTTTTGAGCTGATTTTTTTTTTTAAAGGCAAGATGAGACTCTACAGTTGGGAGAGTAAGAGGTTGTAACCCACTTCCTCCACACCCTCTTGATACTTACCATCCACCCTTTGTGTGGTCTTTGGCTTATGCAGTATCCTGTCTCATTATGACTGGTCTATAAAGAGTCAAATAACTGTCATCAACAACACAGTGTCAAATTGAAGGTCTCATTTAAAAAAAAAAATGTATCCATTTTGTTAATTTACCTTTTTTTTTTTTTTCCTGTTTAAACTACAGAACCACCTCCTGTCAAATTCACAGCTGGCAGAATACCAGAGAAGTAAACTCTAATCAAATGCTCTGGTTTTAGAACTACATGGTTCAAAGATTTTAATATGAGAGGAGGGCAGTTTCCAATTATTTGACCCATGAGTTCAATATTTAAAGTCTCACTAGTACTTTTCCCTATCTTAGCAAGGGAACTAATTTATTCTTTGCTTGGCCCAAATGGCGGATCTCTCCTCAAAGTAATTTGTAGGTTGGCCTACAAAGGACACTAGACACCCAGTGAAAAGAGAGTAACGAGGTAGAAAGAACATGGATTCTTGGCATCGGCGTTGCACGTCAGCCTGCATTTCTGCCAGCACGGATCGGGGCAAGGCGGAGGGCAGGGTCCATTGGCTGGCCAAAGAGCCCGTCTCCTCCGGGCTGCCCTCAGCCGCGGGGGAACAGTAATGCCGCTTCACATCATGTCCTTGTGAAGCACTTACGAGAACTCTTCTTAATGGGGATATTCACTATTAGAGAGCAATCCTGAGACAGAATCATTCTGAGAGAAAAACAGCCAAGTTGAGTGACATTATCTCTGACAGAAGATCTGATAAAGACAAGCTCCTCTGCAAAAGAAGACACACACTCTTCAAGGGTTAAAAGCAGCAGGGAGATAAATGCTAATTAATCCTTTCATGGATTCATTAAGCAAATAGTTAAGTTACCACCTATCCTGAGCTGCATTTTTATTAGAGAAATATTGTATAACGGCTCTGCATGTACTCTAAGCATTTTATTATATAACATATTACATAATTACAGTGGAAATAACAGTACTATCTAGCTCACCAGGTTGTGGAGAGGATAAAGTGAGATAATAAGTGTAAAGTGCTCATAAGCCATGTTCCCAGTGCCTTGTTACTGCTCAGTAAATGGTCACTATTATGACTTCTGTTATAGAAACTCTCCATGGGAAGCTGCATTTCTCGATGCATCTAGAAACATCTATTAATGGAGATAGTGGCTAAATAGGAACTCTGAGTTTAAGCAGGATCTGGAAAAAAAAAAGAGACATTTTTGATCCAGAGGTATTTATAAGGTTTTGAAGCACCCCAAGACTCAGGTTTTTCTGTAGTTTCCATAATTCCTGAAGTTTCTGAAGAGATAGGCACTTTTAAGAAGTTAGGCTTTCACATTACATGAGGGAATTTGAATCCTGGTTCCATGATTTAATCTCTCTGTATTTTAGTTTCCCTCCCCGCCCCCAACCCTGCGCAAAATGGAACTAATAAGTCTACCTATCCCTCAGGGCCATGGTGAGGATTAAAAAAGGCCATATGGGTAAATGTTTCAGGCAGTGCTGGGAATTTAGGAAGTGCTAAACAGATCTTAAATAACTATCATCCTCATTACCAACAAATGGTAGAATAGGCAAATGGGATTTATGTCTCATTGCCCGAGATTATCTTTGATTTTTCTATTCTCTTTAGTGTGAAATTCTAATTTCAATTATTCTGTACATTCCAAAATATGAGGTCATTACTAACCTTCCTGTTTATAAACTGGGGGGATATCTTAGAACACAGTGGCTGCAAGAAAAATAATCACATTACCAGTAGACTAATGAAAAGGAGGAGAACCCAGCGGGAAATGACGCTCAACCTTGTTCATTCCTCAGAGACCACAAGCCAGGCTTGTCCTCATCCTTGCTTTTCTCCATCAGTGCCCTTGGTTTCCCCTGCTTCCTCAGCAAGTCTCCAGTCTTGGTCTCTATGACTTTTAAGTCCAAAGTCGCTCATCCATATTTCTGGGGGGTTTTGTCTCAAAATTCACATTCTTAAGAGAGAATCTTGGTATCTTAGTCTACCCTTGGGCAGATTCCTGTAGTAATAGTTAGTTTTGTTCTTACCTCTCTTCCTACACAGCTCTTCATTTCTAATTTCTAAATTAACAACAACAACAACAACAAAGAAACTGTTTCTTAATTACATGCTTGGACTCTTCAATCAAGTTGGTTTAAATATATTCTTAGGAATTTGAATCTTGAGTGGAGGTGCCTGGGACAAAAAGTTCCTGAGCTCCTGATCTGGAGTCCTCAAATTGTCCTGGTTTCTCGCCTCCCTGAAGCTTGCTTGTTCAGAGATACCTTCAAATCTGCAAGCTACTCTAGTAGTTCTCCTTTTTAATGATGGTCCCTGTTTCTTAAGCACTTTTCTGGTTTTTTTTTAGAACAAAAATATCTTCCATGGCTGAGTTCTCTCTGGGGAATCTAATCAGCCTCAGTCAATTAAGGACTTGGACAAGCTAAATTAAGCTAGAGGAGATGGCCGGTGTAGTAGGCAATTTGATATACCCAGCACAGGAAAATGGGTTATAACAGCAGAGTCACATTTGTAAAAATAACTACCAGGGCCCTAGCAGGGTGTAGAAAAACCTCATTTAACTGTATCTATTTAAGTCAATGGTCATTCACTGATTGAATAAGAATTCAGGGGATGTTTAAGTGGGTAAAGCTAAGTCTTTTCTCTCAAGGAATGCCTAGTCTAGAGGGGGAGAATATATTCACTTATATAATTGCAATACAAGGCAAGGTATCCCGACTACTCTGAGGATGAAATAAGAATACAGAGAAAAGAACAATTAATTTGGGCTATGAGATTAGCCAAACAGATCAGCCTATTGAGAGTCTCAAATACCATATTGCAAGCCACTGATAGGAAGCAGAGAAGTATTCTTTTTCAGGAACTATGGTTCTTTGACATCTAAAGCAATATACAGAAGGAAAAAGACTCCCCAGGCTTATAGGCACTTGGGAGATGTTATTGCTTTCCCATTCTCCACCTCACTTAGGCACAGGTCTGAGTAAAGGTCTACAGTGCCAGAACTTCTTTCTCCCCAAAAAAGTGCTCCTCTTCTCCCTAACCTTAGCCCTGGCTTGGAAAGAATTATTGCAATCCATGGCCCTATTTCTCCACCAAGGCTGTTTTCCATGCCCGAGTTACTTCACCAAGGAAAAAATCTGAATTTATGGTCCCCACACTTTTGAAGTGGAGGTAAAATAAGTCCTGCTTCTCAGATCTCAAATCAGCACAAATTCTAACCACAAAGCCGTCTCCCAACCAGATTGAGTATCCATTGCATCAAAGATGAGTCCTGGATACCAAGATAAACTCTGTCTCTTTACCTTCTCTTCTACACCGGCCCTGCAGGACTGAGATTCTGCCCTGGACACAGCCCTTTTTACCTGAGAACTGATTTTCCTAATTCTTAACCATCCTCTCTCCAGTTTATGATTCCGGAGTCTGGGCCGTGTATTCTAAACCCTAGTCCAATGAACAACTCTTTTAGAACCCAAACCGATGTCCTCTATCCTTTAGAGCAGGGGATGACAAACTTCTTCTATCCAGGGCCGGACAGTAAATATCCTGTGCTTTGAGAGCCAGAGGTTCTCTGCCACAAGCACTCAATCCGCCATTGCAGCCCAGAGATAATACTTACTTGAATAAATGGATTGGCGTGGTGTTCTAATAAAACTCTTACAGAAAGAGGCAGTTATTTGTTCTCTGCGTGTAATTTGCAGACTACCTGCTTACTCTTAAGCATCATTGCCTATGCATTCAGGATGTCTTAATACCATGATCCATCTGTTGTCATCTTTCTCAATTTCCCCTTTATTTGCAAAAGTTTAGGATAACTCTCCCCACAGTTACAACACCGAAGATGTCCATACAATTTACTTCAGTTCCTAGGATATTCCAGAGCTCACAATTAATATTTGTGTGTACTTCATCTTTCCCTGTAGAGTCAAAATGAAAAAAGAGAAGCCAGAAGTGTAATGGGGTGTTATGTATACGTTAAAAATAATAACAACCGAAAACAACTTAAAAAGCCTTAAAAAAAAGTAACTGGTCCATAATTCTGGAACAATAGGAATGGAGAAAAGTAATAACCTATTATATTCTGCAGGGAGCAGATACCTTGGTCAAAAGTAAAGAAAATTGGTTGGGTTACTTGCTGGAAAGTGACAAGGAAACTGAGGTTCATAAAAATTAAATGAGAATTCCACATAGATATGTCATGGAATTGCTCATCATGCCTACCTTGAAGCAACAGAAGGAGAAGGACTGCAATATCCCAGATTGGAAGTCTGAATATATTTTCTAGGTAAAGTTGTTAAATAGAGTGATTTTAAAAATATAGTGGGCTTCATAGGATTCTGTAAGGGGCCTAAAAATACATACAATAACAGTAACAAGTGCCATTTAGTTAAATGCCAGTGTAGTGGACATTTTTCTGATTTTGCCATCCAACGTCCATTCTCCTTTCTCCTGATATTACTCCCTATATTTTCCTCTGGGGAACCAGGCTTCCTGAGCTTTCAGTCCTTGTGCTTTGAATGCTGCTGAAATTGTCCCTGATTCAAGAGTTGGGTGTGTGACCTAGATCTGGACAATCAGAACACTGAATTTCCCTGAACCTATGATTGTTTCAGGGATGGAAACATGAAAGCTGATTTAATCAAAATGAGGCCAGACTTTTTTGGGTGTTTCTGAGGAGAATTGCTCTTTTTTGTTCTGTTAGATTAGAAAGCTACAAGATGTAAATATGGAGTTGGTAGGAGTCAGCACTGAGAATCTCTTTTGTAATAAAGCAAATATCAAGAAAAGCAAACCAGGGGTGCCTGGGTGGCTCAGTTGGTTAAGCAACTGCCTTCGGCTCAGGTCATGATCCTGGAGACCAGGGATCAAGTCCCACAT
>PITA01014569.1:0-53166 GCA_004023965.1 Spilogale gracilis | reverse complement strand
GGGGCCTGCCAGGGTTATCTAGAAGGAACAGGAGCTCATTCTCTAAAGATGTACCCTCTCCAAGTTTACCTGGCATGAGCAGGTCAAGTATCAAACTCTCATTTTACTTTAGCCATCAATCTCTCTAGTAATTGCAGTGAAAGGGAATGCATTTTAATTTTCACTATGTTAAGTTACGTCAGTTTCACCGGCCACCGGCCACGGGCCAGGGACAACCCGAGTGTGAGGGAGCCCTACAAGTGGGCCGCCGGGGGCTGGGGGTTTCGGTCCCGCAGGGACTGCGCTCCAGCCGGGCCACTCGCACCTGAGCCGCTCTCCACCCAAGCCAAGAAGCTCGGGAGCCCCACAGCAGGAGGGAAAGGAGAGACCCAGAAGCCAACAGAAAAGGCGAGAAAGGGAGGGAAGAGAATGCGGCAGGTGGCCAGGGGGAAAACTCAGGAAGCGGCGGGCGCGGGGCGGGCAGGCGGCACCCGAGCCCTGGAGGCACGCGGGGCCCGCTTACCTAAGCAGGTGCCCGCGCAGCACGCGAGCAGCAGCAGCAACAGCAGCAGCAGCAGGGGCCGGGACGCGGCGGCCCCCGCGGGGTGGCGGTTGGTAGCTCTCAGCATCTCGGCGCTGGCGGGCGACTCGGGGCTCGGACTCTGCGCTGCCCGGGGCCAGCACTCTGCGCGGGGGCCTGGCAGTGCCTCCGCGTCTCTCGCGCGCGACTTGCGGGGCTCCGCGGCCAAGATGACCTCCTCGAGCGCCGCCAACTTTTAAATCTCGCGGACACGTGGGCTGGGGAAGCGTCGTCCCCACGCGCGTCACCTCGCAGCCCACCGCCCCCGGCCTCCGTCGCGTCACTCGCGACCCGCTGCCCGCCCCCAACCCCTCAGACGCAGCGGGATCCGCCCCCGGTCATAGTTCTGACTCAGGGCCCCGCGCGTTTTCTCTCTGAGCGCCCTCGGGGCTCTGGGTTGAGCGTGGAAATAACACAGTGCACGTCCGTTCGCTTCTCCGCAAGGATTTAATTGGGAACCGAGGAAGATGGCAAACCAGGAGGAGGCCCGAAGAGGCTAGGATCGGGGTTTTGAAGCTTGGTGGTGGCGATGCTGTCTCATTTCTCATGTCCGCGTGGGACGCCCCTTCTTCACCAGCTCGGGAAAGCCTTCTGTGCTCTACCGACCGTGCATGCCTCCATCTCTGTAGAAGCACCACTTCCGTCCTGCTCACTAGCTCATCCCTAGCTCCCAGCACCAGCCCGGTGCCTATCAGAGCGTGGTGATGTTGGTGTGCCCCAAATTCCTGCAAGGTCTGAGATCATTTAGGGAAATGCAGTTATCTGGTGAAGAAGGTAGAGAAGAAAGGATTACCGAAATTTGACCACACATACATTTCCAATAGGACTGGAAGTTCTGTGGCTGTTCTATGGATTTCCAAGACCTAGGTTACACCTTTTTCTATGCGTTTCTCCTGCCATCACTCCCTAGCTGTTGCCTTCTGATTTCTAGGGTGATGGGAGCTCTTCTATCCCCCTCCATACTTTACTTCTGAGGTGGAAATGCCCAGGAAGCAACCTCTTCCAGGAATACTGGCTGATACTGTGTTAATTCCCTTCTATTGAAAGAGGGAAGACTGATCTCATTTGACCTCCTTTCGAAAGCACAGAAGAAAAGGTAGAAAGGACATACATTAACATTTCTTAAGGGACATCTTCCCATGCTATTTAATTTAATACTCATGGCATCTCTGGGATGTAAAAGTATTATGACTCTCATTTGATGATGCTTGGAGATATTAAACTCTCTGCTTAAGGCTATCAGCCTCAGAGGGAGGCCCTCTGTGAAGAGGTTTATTCTCTAAGTTGGGGATTTTAATACATTAGACATGCCCTGTGCAACCCACTATAAGGCAAAGTGTGGCCTTAAAGACTTAAGTAACAGGAGGAACTTCCCTAAGGGAAATTAGAACTTGGTGAAGGACCCCAAATCCATATTCAAATAGCTGTATTACAAGGCCAGTTGGGATAATGCTCTGTCAGAAATGGAGTGAAGCAGGCATGTAATCCTGACAGGTAATGTGAAAAAAAAATATTCACTACCATTTTTAAGTTCTTTATATTCATGCATCACATGAGCTAGGCTGGATTGGAGTCATGTTTCAGAATCTAGGATGGATGGGAGTAGATTTGATTTAAGATTGCTTATGCTTTGATTTATTCCCAAAGTAGTAAAAAGGAAGTGCAAAGAATGTCAGCAGGTGGAGGTGGCTCTGATTCCCCACTGTCTTCCTTGGGTTTCCTCCAGGTATATGAAAGGGTATCTAGCCTCAGGAGCCTGTGGGGGGAGAGGTTACTGAGAACAGAGAAGCCTGAAAATAATGCTTTTTATGCCCCTAGTAAGTCAGCAAAAGAAACAACTTATGCATTACAAGTGTTTTTCTGCATGAACTTGGTGCCTCAGAATACCCTTATACATGTCCCTTGGTGCACATGCACAAGAGTTTGCAGAGGTGTATACCTAGAAGGAGAGGTATCATGGGAGAAAATGGGGTTAAACTCTACTTGAAATTGTTTTGTGGCATCTCGTTATGGATTTAATTTACAGTTTCCAGCATTAACAAGGGTGAGTGTCTTTCCACAAATGTATTGGCCATCATTGTTTTCTCTTCAGTGAAATACCCATTTGTTTCTTGTCCTCATTGGGTTGTTAGGTTTCTTGATTTTTTTAAATTATTATTATTATTATTACCCATTATAGGAATGCTTTCTGGAAATTTTATTGGTTAAATATTTGGCAAATATTTTCTCCTTATTTGTGGCTTATCCTCTACCTCTCTGTATGTGAGTTATTTTTGAAAAAATGCTTAAGACAAGATGTGCAGACTAATGGTCATGCCATTATGTGACTTGGATGACAGACGGGAGAATGAAGGAAGATAGGTACTTTATTTACCCTGGAGCAAAGATTGGGGATTCCACAACTGACTAAATGAAATGAAGCTGTTGCCACAGTTCCGCCTTTGTCCAAAGAAGTTAGATCCCAGAATCTCTACAGGGGAGACTTTTAATTCAGTTACAAACATCCCAATCTGTAGCTAGAAGCTCCCATTCATTTAAATTGAACTTGTACATCAGTATGTACCATCAAGGGCAGAAGAACATCTAAAGCACTCCTACTTAATCTGGTCAAGACTGAAAGTTTGATTCTGGGTACCATGCTGATTCCTCTTACCTGTTATGTCTTGCATTCCTGATTGCAAAATGGGCAACTGAACTTTGCTTTCTGCCCTAAACCTATAAGAATGAAGGCTCAGTTCGATTGTGGACCTTCAGATTAACAAGACCTGCTAGGCCGTGATAGGGATGTCCAGAAGAGTCGTCATGGAGGGCGTTAGGGAAGGGTTAAATGTCAGACAGTGGAAGAGTCAGCTGTAGAGACAAATCGGGTCAAGCAGCAGTTGGTAATAGCAAAGTCTCCTAATAGGTAAAGGGACCCAGCTTGAGGAACTGAGAATCAGGGCAAGATCTAGATGCTTTAGAAGCTCTAGGCAAAAAAAAAAAAAAAAAAAGCTCTAGGCAAGATAGTCAGGAAATCCTTCAAATATGAATTATGCCCTTTCTAGGCTCCCTGGTAGAAACTTGGGATTCAGCAGTGACCAAGTCAGTAAAAGTCTCTGCCTTTGTGGAGTTGACAGGTTTTCAAGGAAATAAAGATAATACTATGACAAAACAAAATAATTTCAGATAGTAGTAAATACTATAAAGAAATTAAAACAGGATAATGCAATAATAGAAGGTGACTGGGAGTTGAGGGAAAGATACTTGAGACAGGTTTACCTTGGCTTGCCTCTCTGAGGAGATGCTATGGGAGGCCTTAAAGATAGGAAGAAACCAGTCATAGGAAGAACTGTGAAAGAAGAGCCCAGGTAAAGGTACCATCAGGTCAAAGGCCCTGAGACAGAAACAACCCAGAAAGGTTAAAGAAGCAGAAGCAACTGGCACAGAGTTAGTGAGGGATGGGAAGCTGAGGTCAGAGAAGTAGACAGGGTCAGATCCTGATCTTTGAAGGCTCTTGGAGGCCACAGCAAGGAGTTTGAATTTTTCTCTAGGTAAAATAGAAAGCCTTCGGAGTATTTTGAATAATGGAGTGAAGTGATGTGATTTACATTTGAAAAAGATTACTTTGGCTTCAATGGTGAGCGGGTTCTCGAGGACCCTAGTAGATGCAGGCAGAGTGGGAGGACACTGCAGAAGTCCATAGGAGAGCCATAAAAAGGGATCAAGGACTGATACTTGCTACAACCTGGATGAACCTTCAAAACATTTTGCTAAGTCAAAGAAGCCAGTCACAAAAGACCAGATATTGTATGGGTAGCTCCACAGAGACAGAAAACAAATGACTGGTTTTCAGGGCCTTGGGAGAGACAGGAATGGTGGTTAATAAGTAAGGGAATTTCCCTTTAGGGTGATGAAAATGTTCTGGAATTAGACAATGGTGATGGCTGCACAACCTTATAAATACTAAAATCCGTTGAATTCCATATCTGAAGAGGATAAATGTTATGGTATATGAGTTATACATCAATTTTCAAAGAAGAAATCCAGGTCAGAAACGATGATGGTGACCTGTTGGACTAGATGGTGGCAATCTTTGCTAAAAATTTAGCATGGGAAATTATATCTGTTTTTGGCCTGAAATCCCTAGAATTTGCTATTTAATTCCTGGATGTTCTTGGCAACTATGAGATCCTTCTCTCCCATTTTGTAAAGGCATTCACATAAGCAATGTTTACATTAATGACTTTGTTATAGCCACTAGCTTTGATTTTTTTTCAGGTCAGTAACACTTCATTACACCCAGGTGGAGAACCTTTGTCTTTATGGTCACTTTGATATAACTGTTAACTATGAATATCGTCATTATCTAAAACATGGGAAGTGGATACTATTTGTGAAATAACGAAAACTTGAATACTTTACAGGATGTTCATTCATTCATTCATTTACTCAGTGAGCATTTATTAAGCCAGTATCAACTATAAGAGTTATAGACTCACAAAATACTGAAAAGTCTGTGTCCTGTTTTGTCTTTCTAAGACAACTCCTCTAAGACCGCCTGTCATCCATCTTCTTTACTTCCTGTTACTTACTGCCTATGCTCATATAGGATGAACCTTTTAGAAATACCAACCTAATACCAAATTTGAAATGTAGAGAAAAGTTTTTGCTTAACAGTTTCCTTTTTTTTATTTTTTATTTTTTATTTTTTTTATTGTTACTTAAATTTTTTTTTTCCAGTGTTCCAAGATTCATTCCCCATTCCCCACACCCAGTGCTCCATTGCTTAACAGTTTCTAATACTGAAATGTCAAAGCTCTATGGCAGTTGAAATTGAAATTGAAATTCAACAATTCCTGGAGCACCTTGCTGACTCAGTTGGTATAGCATGCAACTCTTGATCTCAGGTTGGTGAGTTGAAGCCCCACTTTGGGCATTAGAGCTTACTTAAAAATAAATAAATAAAAATTAAAAAAAAAATAAATAGGGGAACCTGGGTGGCTCGGTTGGCTAGGCATCTAACTCTTGATCCTGGCACAGGTCTCAATCTCAGGGTCATGAGTTCAGGCCCTGTGTTGAACCACACTGGGTATAGACTACACTTAAAAAAAAAAAAAGAAAATAGTTTGCTAAATTTTTTTAGATTAATAAATAAAACAGTGACTCCAAAGACCCAATTTAGCCTATGGTCTCCAAGTAGGATTTAGGGTAGAAGCCAGTGGTGGAGCTAGAGAGCTGAGGCTCAAGAGGAGTTGGTCATTTTCTTGCCACAAATGACCTAGTGACTGTGAATCCATTCGGTTCAGAAGATGGGTATTTATTATTTAGTGACAAGGATACCTTCCAGCTCTCTCCACAAACATCTTTGGCATCTGGATGAAATTCCCATTTTATAACTGACTTTGCCTTCTCTCTGAACACTAATATTTCATAAGTTTTATAGTAACCCTAACAATCCTAATTATTCCTTTCCCCATCTATCTCTTCAAACTATGTAGATATCAACCTCTCTGCTTCCAGGAAAATCTCTTGATTCAGAAGGACTTGTTGTACTGAGAAATCACTCCAGGAGAAACTCCTCTAGAAGACAACAGAAGAACAATGAATACAAAAAATGGAGGACCAGAGACCAAATATATCTACGTTTCTTAAGACTTTCTGTTGTAAGATAATTAACTGCCTTGATAATGACACAGCAGCTTACGTAATTGTAAGAAATACAACATCTTTTGCAAGAGAAGGAAGCTCTTTAAATTTTTCTCTAATTGCTTGATAAGATTGATTTAATTTAATTTAATTTTTAGATAAAAATTAGTTTTAAACAGTTTTGGAAATAATAAGCAACAATTATTAGATGTCCTTCCCCTTAAGGGTGTTTTCTAAAGTACATAGTGAGTGATAGGGACTTATGGCCAATAAAAAATTTGTATGTCCAAGAAACATACTTGCTAATGTTTTGGGCTTTTATTGTTTTAAAAAAATTTTTTTTTGCAAAAGGAGCTAGGTTTCATATCTTCAACCTCTTGAGGTCAGGAGGCACTGTGGATGGAAATATTGTCTATGAATTCTGCCAGCACAGTCTAGGGAAGATTAACGTGCAGACTGAACGCAGCACAGGTTTATCTCAAAGCCTTTAGAGATAAAGTCCTTTCGAGAAAAGTAATAAGAAAATTTTTTAAAAGGCAAAAGCCAGTAACTTTTTGCAGTTACATCAATGCCCACAGGGCTAGATTTTTCACATGATAGATGTTCGGAGGGCAAAGCCATTAAAGAAAAACAGCGCCGTTACTGTTAATTTGAAACATGATGATAAAAAAAAATTTCAATCAGTTGATGGCAGAATCTCTCCTTTGTTCCTTAAATTGAAATTAAAATATTAATATATACTAATGAAAGATTTATTTTATTTTCTTGACATATTCATGAATCACATCAGGGAAAAGCTGGCAGAAAAACAAACACTTCCAGACATATGAAGTTTTATAAAACAGAACCTACAATTAAATGAAGGCTATAAAAATAAAAGGGCAGGTAAAGTACATTTTATTATTTCTACACAGTAAACTGTAAAACCAGTTTTTAATCACTAGATGTTTTTCAATCTATTTAAAAATGAATTAGAACATTATTATATTTTCTAAAGATATTTGGTACTTAGGAAAAAAATACATAATTTCCTCACACAGACATGTGTGATAAGATAAAAAATCTTATTGCATTTGGTCAAAGGTAATTGAAAGAAAGAAAGAGAAGAAAACGGTATAATTTGATCTTTTTATTTTTCTAAAAAATGTTAAAATAATCAAGAGACCTGGAGTAAGTTTCTGAATATAAAAATAAGTGGCATTTTAGTTAGTTTCATAAAAGGAATAATCACTACTCATTTTATCTGTAGTGTCTCAAATAATTTTAGCTCTGATTTTTTTAAGTGGACCATGCAGATATGAAATGCTGCAAGCTGTGCATGTGTGTATGTGTGTGTATGTATATATATATATATATATATATATATATATATATATATATGTCATACTGCTCTAAATTAAATACTAGTTGATGTTATTTTAAGACATTTCTGAAAAGAATAAAATTAGCCAGTGCCTCATCTTTGTTCATTTGTAATCAAAATGAATCACGGGTCCTTTTCTTATATTTTTCACCCATTAGTGTGACTTCAGATATAAGCTATTTTCAATCCTACCGAGTTTCAATCCTAATTTAAGAGTTTTAAACAGCTTAAGGGAAAAAGCAGAAATAGATGAGACAATATATTTAGTTCTCAGAGAAAATTGAAAAATAAAGTGAAGGCAATCACTGCCTTAACTGAGTAGGTTTCCAAGCAGGTCACCTTGATATTCATTGTCATGGCATTTATATGTTTAATGTGTATTGGTTCAATTGCAAACAGTTGATTTGTGGCAGTTGTCATTGGTCAATCAAAATCAAGCTGAACTTCTTTTTTTCACCCTTCTTTCTCCTTGTACTTTCATTCTCTTAAAAATATATCAAGGAGGGGTGCTTGGGTGGCTCAGTTGGTTAAGCCACTGCCTTCAACTCAGGTCATGATCCTGGAGTCCTGGGATCAAGTCCCACATTGGACTCCCAGCTATGGGGGGAGTCTGCTTCTCCTTCTGTCCTTCTCTCTTCTCGTGCTCTCTCTCATTCACTCTCTCTCTCTTAAATAAATAAATAAAATAAAATAAAATAAATATATATATGGAATTGCCTCCAACTCCTGTCTTATCCCTCCACATCATAATTCTATACTGGACAAAGCCCTGGATGCAGATATGATGTTGCCTAATTGATAATGTCTTCCTTCTCTGATCACTTGATAATAAATAGCACTCTTCTTCCTCTCAGCACTTCCTACCTCCTTTACACAGCTTGACTTTTCCTCCTTAGCACTTACTACCACACTACCACCTGGTAGACATTACTAGATAGCTGTGTCAATATAGTGCTGTTTTGATAATGATCTGTCTCTGTTTATGGAAAAGAGAACTTCAAGTTGGGTTTTCAATCTTTATCATTTTAAAAACACTTTGGGGCATCTGTGTGGCTCAGATGGTTAGGCATCTGACTTTTGATTTCAGTTCAGGTCTTGATTTCAGGGTCATGAGTTTAAGCTCCATGTTAGGCATGGAGTCTACTTGAAAAAAAACATGCTTATTTTATATTCACTTTCATATTGTTTTATTGGCTCTAGTTCTTGGCGTTGTTAAGAGTGCTTGGCAACTAGTGGGCCTAAATATATACATATGTATATATATATGCATATATATGGAAAAGAGTCTAATTTATAAAAATTTTATTTATAATATTATATAATCTTTAAGTATATATCTACTCTATAAATGGTAATACACCCTTAAATCATAGGGGAATAATGCAGAGATCTTTCACTGTGTGAAACATTGCTTAGAATCTTCCTGGGTTCTGTTCCTATTCTCTTCTACTCAGTTTCGGAGACTTCAGAATCTGGAATTTTTTTTTAAGTCAATAAACATATGGTAGAAAATAAAAATAAATGTAGAAATCTTATTTGGCACTGGGATTATCTAACCAGGAGAGCAGGAATTCTTGAAGGCAGTAAGACCTCAAGATTGAGAACCAGAGCAGTGGAGCTGGAATAACTGGCATTGAATGATGGCAACACCATCGCTGAGCTGGAAGACCTGGGATGATGACTGACCTTTGAAACGTCCAGCTTTTATGATTCATAAGAGTGTATAATTTTTTGCCCACACAACATCCCCTCCTTGGGAAGTCCAGCCCTTCCCTCTTCTGTAAGAATCATACAATTCAAGGGATAATCCCTGGATTGGCACAGGGGCTATGGCAAAGGATTTCTTTTTCTCCTGGAGTCTGACATATACAGACCATGGGAACTACATGAAGAGGGGCTGTCTTTGAATGATACCAAGTTCTGATGAGAAATGAAGAGAAAAAACAAGAGAGAAGAGATCGAAATTGTTGTATGTGCTGATATTCAGTCATGCCTGAAGACAGCTTCATCCTTTGGCGTTCAAAATGAGGCAAACCAAAATTTTTTTTGGTTAATGTTGGGTTTCTAAAAATTTCAATAGTGACTGGCACAAAATAAGTGCACCATAAGTTTTACTGTGTTGGTGAAGATAAGCAAATGGAGAAGAAAGAGATGTCTTCAAATAGAAGAGAGGGTTTTGAAAATTTCTAAGGTTTTGCTCCACTTTTTTTTTTTTTAAAGATTTTATTTATTTGACACAGCCAGAGAGGTAACACAAGCAGGGGGAGTGAGAGAGGGAGAAGCAGGCTTCCCGCCGAGCAGGGAGCCCAATGTGGGACTCAATCCCTGGTCTCCGGGATCATGACCTGAGCCGAAGGCAGTCGCCCAACCAACTGAGCCACCCAGGCACCCCGGTTTTGCTCCATTTTTAAAAAAAAAATTCACAATCAGAGGTGGCAATATCAAGAATAGGAAGAACAAACATAAAAAGGAGAATTCGTTTTCTTTCATGAAACTTTCAAGATCTAGACCCACAGTTCTTCAGGAAGGCAGAAGAAGGAGATGGGACAAACTACTACAATGGTCTTTTACCATCTAGACTTTTTAATAAACAAAAGACTCAAGACCCCATAATGTTTTTAAACTTTCTATTTTGAAATAATTAGATTCACAAGAAGTTTTTACAAAAAAGTATACAGACAGGTCCTAGTGTCCTTTATTTAGTTCTCCCCAAAGGCAACATCTTGCATAACTATAGGACAATATTAAAATCAGGAAAGTGGGGCACCTGGGTGGCTCAGTCATTGTGTGTCTGCTTTCAGTTCAAGTCATGATCCCAGGGTCTAGGGATCAAGCCCCGCATCAGTTTCCCTGCACAGCAGAAAGCCTCTTTCTCTCTCTCCCACTCCCCCTGCTTGTGTTCCTATTCTCACTCTCTCTCTCTGTCAAATAAGTAAATAAACTTAAAAAAATAAGTAAATAATCAAATCAAATCAAATCAGGAAAATGAGATAGAGAAAGTGAGAGGGAGAGCATGAGCTTGGGAGTCCTTAGGACTTAATCAGATTTTCCCAATTTTACATGTACATGTACGTGTGTGTGTGTGTAGTTCTACACAATTTTATCAAATGCATAAATTCTTATAGCCACCACCAGAACCAAGACAGGACAATTCCATCACCACAAAGCTCTCTATGCTACCCCTGTATAGTCATACCAAGCCCCATCCTCATTCTTTCTTATTTTTTAAAGATTTTATTTATTTATTTATTTGATAGAAAGAAACACAGCTAGAGAGGGAACACAAGCAGTGGGAGTGAGAGAGGGAGAAACAGGCTTCCCACCAAGCAGGGAGCTCAACGTGGGACTTGATCCCAGAACTCCAGGATCATGATCTGAGCAGAAGACAGATGCTTAATAACTGAGCCACCCAGGTACACCCCCCGTCCCCATTCTTAATCCTAGTAACCATCTGTTCTTCCTCTACATCATTTTGTTATTTTAAACATGTTATATAAGTGGAATCATATAATATGTTACCTCTGGAGAATGGCTTTTTAAAAACTCAATAATTCCCTTGAGATCCTTCCAAGTTGTATCATCAGTTTGTTCCTTGTTTATATTCTATTTAACCATTCAACTGTTGAAGGGAAGTCAGTTTTTGATTATGAATAAAGCTGCTATGAACATTTATGTACAAGTTTTTATGTTGACATAACTTTTCACTTCTCTGGGATAAATGCCCAAGAATGCAGTTGCTGGGTCATATGGTAAGACCTTAATTAATTTTTGTAAGAGACTGACAAACTATATTCTAGAATGGCTGTACTATATTACTTTCCCATCAGCAGTGGGTGATACAGTTTCTTTGTCTCCTTTCTAGCATTTGGTGTTATCATTATGTTTTATTTTAGCTATGCTGATGATATATAGTGATATCTTCTTGTGATTTTAATGTGCACTTCCCTAAGAGTTATTGATGTTGGGCATTTTTCCATTTACCTACTTGCCATCTGTATATCCTCTTCAATGAAATGTATGTTCATGTTTCTTGTCCATCTTCTAATTAGATTTTTTTTTTGGTGTTGGGTTTTTTTAATTCTTATATTTTCCATAACTCACCCACCCTATATTTCCCTCCCAACCCCCAGCAACCCCCAGCTTATTCCCTGAGATTAAGAGTCTCTTTGCTTTTGGGTTTTAAGTATTCTTTATACATTCTAGATACAGGGCCTTATGTTGAATATGTGAATCACAAATATTTTCTTTCAGTCTTGGCTTGGCTTTTTATCATCTTCACAAGATTTTGCACAGAGCAAAAGTTATAACATCTTAGAAAATTATTTTTAGTAAACTCCATGCCATACCTGGGGCTCAAATTCACAACCCTTAGATCAAGAGTTACATGCTCTACTGATTATGCAGGCAGCTGCCCCACAAAAGTTTTAATTTTGATGAGGTCCAATTTATCACATTTTTTCTTTTACGGATCATGCTTTTGATGTCATATCTGAAAGAAAGTTTTTGCCCACTGTAGGTTCTGAATGTTTTCTCCTACATTTTTTTCCTAAAATTTTTGTAGTTTTATGTTTTATATTTAAGTCTGTGATTAATTTTAAATTTAATTTTACATGAGATATAAGGTTTAAATCAAAGTTTGTCCAATTAGATGGACGGATGGATGTCCAATTGCTCCTGTACCATTTTTTGAAGCTCTCATAAACTTTTACTTTTAAATAGATTTTATTTATTTATTTGAGATAGAGAAAATGAGAGAGAGAGCATGAGCTTGGGAGTAGGCAGAGGGAGAGGGAGAAGCAGACTGAGAGAGTCCAATGCAGAGCTCAATCCCAAGACTCTGGGATCATGACCTGAGACAAAGGTAGATGCTTAACCGACTGAGCTACACACATACCCAGCTCTTGCAAACTTTTAAAAACATTGGGTTATCTTCAAATGTGTTTTCATCCTTTTGGTATTATTTTCAAAGCTATTTAGAAAGTAGGATAACCACTTTTATTTAGAAGTCATTTTAGGATAATCTTTTTTTGTGTTGATTTGATTTTACTGTAGCCTCTGAAAGTCATTTTTGTTGACAGATCAATTGCATCTCATTACATTTCAGGAAAAGGAACAGCAGCGCCCTCCCTCCCCCCATCCTCCCTCCTCCTGCCCCACAAGAACATACTTAGAAAAGCTATGACCTTTTCCAAGCCAAGAAAAATCGCTGCTCGTAAAAGTAATACCCAAAACTCAAGGTTCCCATTATTTAACATAGTTACTTCTTCCTCAGCAAAACCTAGCATTTACATGGGAGTTAATGAGATTGCAGAAAGATCAATGCTTCAAGTGCTACATGGAAACTACTTTCAAAAACCCATGTATGGAGCAAGTCAGCTGACAATAAGAGATCAAAACATATGCTGGGACATGACTTGATTTTCAAGAAAACATACTCAGTTGAGAACCTGAAAATGTCAAAGGAAAGACCTGTACATTCATTCCTTCTGCTAACTGGAAAACTACTGGAAAGTGAATATGGGCCTGTGTATGGAATAAATCAGTATCTTTTCCCCGAAACCAACACAAAGACCTTTGCAATCCTCAGGAAAATGTCAGCAGGTTTATGTATGCCCTAGAGAAAGAAATCAATCCATCAGAAGACAGGTGGCTGTACATAATGCTACTACACATGTGAATATCCTTTTCCTAATTAACTCTTAGATATGACCATGATAGAGAAGTATCAGATAGTATGCTTGGGACTTCAAAATTTAATACGGTTGCATTACTACAATTTATAGCTACAAGTTTGACCATTTCTTCAGGAATTTATGCTTGTGGAAGGACTAATAATAATAATAATAATAATAATAGATACTGTATTTCACATATATCATTTTACAGAAGAGGTAGTTGCATAAAAAGATAAAAATAAATAGGGATGCCTGGGTGACTCAGTCGGTTAAGCAGCTGGCCTTGGCTCCGGTCATTATCCCCGGTTCCTGGGATTGAGTCCCACATGCTGAGCAGGGAGCCTGCCACTCTCCCTGCTTGTGCTGTCTCTCTCTCTCTGACAAGTAAATAAATAAAATCTTAAAAAAACACACATTAAGATAAAAAGAAATAAACCAAAGTTGTTTTTGTTTTATTTTCTTTCATTTTCATATATTGTACAGTGTGGTTAAATTGATTTTCTGATTAGAAATACAGGTACATATTATAAGATCATAAAGCTACATACCCTGAGAACTTTCGATTTTTTGTTTTTGGGTTTTTAAAAAATATATTTATTTATTTGTTTGTTTGTTTGTTTGTCAGAGAGAGGGAACACATGCTGGGGGAGTGGCAGGCAGAGAGAAAGGGAGAAGCAGGATCCTCACAGAGCAGAAAGCCCACCCCATGGGCATCCATCTCAGGGTCCTGGAATCACGACCGAAGGCAGAGGCAGACACTTAGCCAACTGAGACACCCAGACACCCCTACACTGAACACTTTGAATTTTATTATGTATAATTTCCAAAAAAGTTACTAAAAATAGAGTAAATGAAATATTTGTGCAAAACACATTACCAATATATCGATTTTGTTATATTCCTTTTTCTTTTTAAGATTTTATTTTTAGTAATCTCTATATCCAATGTGGGGCTTGAACTTAACAACCCTGAGATCAAGAGTCTCATGTTCTGGCATCCCTTGTTATTTTTCTTGAGACAAAAAAAAGACTTGAGAGGCATACCAATTAAAGGCAATGTGTGGAATTTGTTTAATACTAATTTAAACAAATCACATATACATATATATATAATTAGGGGATTCAAAACTGGATATTTGGTAGTATTAAGGAATTATTGTTATACTGTTCACATATAATTTGCACACACAAAAAAATACAGATCTTAAGTGTTCAGTATGTCAAGCTTTAACAATTGTATCCTCTTTAACAATTTGGATATCTACCCCCCAAAACAAGATGTAGATGTAGAACATTCCCATCACTCCAGAAAGTACTCTCCTTTCATTTCCAGTCAACATTCCCCTCTTACCTCAGAGCAACCAATTTCTGGCTCCTAACAGCACTGACTAATTTTGCCTATTCTTAAATTTCATCTAAAAGGAATCATACATGAATATACTCTTCTACAACTGGATTTTTTTTTTTACAAAATATTACATTCACCCATTCTGAGTGTATAGTTAAAAATGACTTTTAGTAAATTTACCCAGATGAGCAATTACATAATCCAGCGTTAGAATATTTTCATCATCTCAGTAAGATCCTTCATGTTCATTTTCCAGTAATTCCCAAACCCACACCCAAGCCAGGCAACTCCTGATCTATTTTCTATCTTCACATATTTGCCCTTTCTGGAAAATCCATGTAAATTGAATCCTACAGTATGTAACCCTTTGTATATGGCTACTTTCACTTAGCACACTATTTTTGAGTTTCATTAATATTGTAACATAGATCTGTACCTCATTCCCTTTCATTGGCTAAATAATATTCCATTGTGTGGACATTCTTTATTTTGTTTATCCATTCTTTTTTTTTTTTTTCAATCCATTCACTTGTTGATGAGCATTTTGGGTTGTTTCTGTTTTTTGACTAGCATGAAAAATGCTGCTATGAATACTCTTTGGTAAGTTTTTGTTTTCACGTGTGTTTTCATTTATTTTGAGTAGAGAAGTAGAAGATGAATTACTGGTTCATATGGTACAATTATGTTTAACTTTTTAAAGAAACAGTCAAAATATTTTCCAAAGTGGTTACATAATTTTACATTCCCACCAGCAATGTATGAGTGTTTTAATTCCTTCATATCCTTGCCAACATTTGTTACTGTCTTTTTGATTGCAGCCATTCTAGTGGACACTTTGATTATCCCAGAAGCATGGAAAACTACTTAAAGAGATCATAATCAAATTTTATTAAATCATTAGTATTATT
The DNA here is from genome assembly GCA_004023965.1 of Spilogale gracilis. Classification (NCBI taxonomy): domain Eukaryota; kingdom Metazoa; phylum Chordata; class Mammalia; order Carnivora; family Mephitidae; genus Spilogale; species Spilogale gracilis. The sequence continues at coordinate 37,689 of PITA01014569.1, read as the reverse complement.
TTCAATCTCTTCAGCAGAATAAATAACTTGCCCAGATAATAGCTGAACAAATGAGGAAGAAACCTGAGGATGTAGACTTTTTTTTTTTAAGATTTTATTTATTTATTTGACAGAGAAACACAGCCAGAGAGGGAACACAAGCAGGGGTAGCGAGAGAGGGAGAAGCAGGCTTCCTGCGAGCAGGGAGCCTGATGCGGGGCTTGATCCTGGGACTCCAGGATCATGACCTGAGCCGAAGGCAGAGGCTTAACCACTGAGCCACCCAGGCACCCCATAGGATATAGACTTCTAATGTATTAGTTTTGTTCTCATTTGTTAGAAATTAGTTTTTATATTTATTAGTGATACCACAACTGCCAACTGTCAGCATTCTCATCTCTAATGGTTGCCATTTTTAAAAACCACAGTAAGGACCCTCTGGAAAGGACATGAATTAGATCCAGTCACACAAGATAACTGATCATTTTTATTAGGTCAGAGGACAGTCCAGAGAAAATATCTCATTCTAAGTATCATCTCCCAGAATTATTAACATTCTCTTGGGATAGAGAAGGGTCCCCTTGCCTGTCAGGAGCTTTAATAGCTAGACTTTCATTTCCAGGCACACATAATACTCATTTAAAACTTATAAAGATATCAAGTGGATAATGTCTCTTTTCTTCCCAAGGCTTGACTGATTATTTAATTCTGTGACTTTCTATTTTGTGAGGATAGGATTTTGTGAGAGTCATTTTAAAGATTTTATTTATTTATTTGACAGAGAGAGATCACAAGTAGGCAGAGAAAGCAGAGGAAACAGGCTTCCTGCTGAGCAGAGAGCCTGACATGGGCCTCGATCCCAGGACCCTGGTATCATGACCTGAGCCGAAGGCAGAGGCTTTAACCCACTGAGCCACGCAGGCACCCCTGAGTGTCATTTTAATTTCCTAAGTCTGATACAAAATTGAAGTGTTGCTTTTTTTGTTATTAACTGAAAAATCCTGAAATTCATTTGACTCATTTTTGAATCTTTTCTACCAAAAATGGCACACTCCAGGCATCCTGGATTATTTAACTTTATCCTGTACAACTCTAGATTTATGAATTGTACTTAAGCTCAGCTGAATAGTAAGTGCTTATGGCAAATGTAAACGGCTCTAGACAGTCCCCAAATCCTTTATCTCCTTAAATGAGGGATTCTTAAACATCACAAAAGTACTTGAAATTACATACCTGTCATGCATTATAATAAAAATAACAACATCAGTGAAATGTCTATTTCCAGATGCCTTTTTTGTACAGAAATATAAATAGCTTAAAAGTGAAATTTTTTTAAAGATTTTGTTTTTTTATTTGACAGAGAGAAACACAGCGAGAGAGGGAACACAAGCAGCAGGAGTGAAAGAGGGAGAAGCAGGCTTCCCGCCGAGCAGGGAGCCCGATGTGGGACTTGGTCCCTGGTCTCCAGGATCATGACTTGAGTCGAAGGCAGTCGCTTAACCAACTGAGCCACCCAGGCGCCCTAAAAGTGAAATTTTTAAGTTTTTGGAAGTTTGTTTTATGAATAAGCTTCTGCAAATTTAAGTATTTAAATTTCCCTTGTTTTGGTAGCCATTAACTAAAAATTATTTATTATTTTCCCTCAACCTCTTGGGGGAAATTTTAAGTTCAAATTATTGAATTACTACATGTAAATGACTGTTCTTTTCAAAACTTTCCATACATTTCTTTTTCAAGTAAAGACCTTCAAAAGCACTTTCTTTTCGTGGTATCAAAACTTCCAGCTGGGGCACCTCGGTGGCTTCTGATTCTTGATTTCAGCTTGGGTCATGATCTCAGGGTCATGATATCAAGCCCCACATTGGACTGTGTATATGGAACCTGCTTAAGATTCTCTCTTCCTTACTCTCTCTCCATCCCTCCCCTTCACATGTATAAATATTATACATAAAATAAATATTATAAATGAAATAAAATATTTTAAAAGTCCTAGTTAAACCTCACATTTTATTTTCATATTTGGATGTTTCTCATGGATGTACCATGCCCAAGACAAGATTCAGCTACATATAGAGAATAAAGCATGTCTCCACATAAATGATTAGGACATGTTGTATGTGAGATTGTGAAACAAACCAACAACAGTAATTTTTGTTCCAACTGCTTTTTTGATTATTCATTTTTTATAAGCTTTATTTAGACTGTCTCATTACTTGTAAGTGACAAAAGATTTGCTAGTGGATAAGCAACTGGGTTCACTAAAAATAGATTGAATTTTGTGAGGGAATTATCTAGTGAGCTAGATACAAACACAAGCTAGTAGTTTTATAAGCTCTCAAGATACATCCTGTGGAATGTCAAGGTCCAGAGAATTAACTATGCACATTTTATAGATAAGAAAAATGAAGTTCAGCCAAGTTAAGTGATTTTCTCAAGTCTGATTCAAACCAGGTCTGCTTAACAAAAATATCTATTTTTTTTCCACCATATGTGGGGCTTTAAGCACTGACACTGAGCAAACATTCTGAGCATAGGTGATATTTGCCCTTTTTAATCCAAGCTTTAGCTATAAAATGAGAATAATGGAAGAGTCCACAAACTCATAACTGCAATTTTAAAAACCAAAAAGCCCCAAGCTAGGTTTCATACCTCATTTGGCAGTGAAACCTGACATAAGCTAAATTAATTTGGTAGCAAAATTTGGCCTGAAATGCAAAGACTACTTATAGCCGTTTATTTATATCATTTATAACATTTAGTGTGAATTTCTAACATTTTGTAACATAAATACTTATTTGTTCATTACAGGATTCTTTCCCAGACCAAATGGCAGTTGTTTTGTAATACACTGTAAATATATGATATTACTTTTCAAAAGTCTAAAAAATTTTGAACTGACATACATCTTGCTCCAAGGGTTTTAAACAAGAAATCATAGACCTTAATAATGAATAATAATAGTAACAACAACAATGATGGGAAAGGTTAAGTTCTATGGTTTTATCTCACCTTATGTTTTTTTTTCAAGATTTTCTTTCTTTCTTTTTTTTTTTTTTAAAGATTTTATTTATTTGACAGAGAGAAACACAGCCAGAGAGGGAACACAAGCAGGGGAAGTGAGAGAGAGAGAAGCAGGCTTCCCGCAGAGCAGGGAGCCCGATGTGGGACTCAATCCCGGGTCTCCGGGATCATGACCTGAGCCGAAGGCAGTCGCTTAACCAACTGAGCCACCTAGGCGCCCCTATTTATTTATTTCTTAAGTAATCTCTACACCCATCATGGGACTCAAACTTACAACCCTGAGATCAAGAGTCTCCTCCTCTACCAACTAACCCGGCCAGGCATCCCTCACCTTATGCTTTTTACAAAATGATTATATATATGTATGTATATGTATATGTATGATTATATATATACACATATATGATTTATATAAAATATATCAGATTACAAATATATATAATTACATATAGCATTTGTCATAATTGACTACTTCCTAACTTCTTTTTTTAAAGATTTTATTTATTTGTCAAAAAGAGAGAGAGAGCACAAGCAGGCAAAGCAGCAGGCAGAGCAGGCAGAGGGAAAAGCAGGCTCTCCGTAGAGCAGGAAGTCTGCTACAGGGCTGGATCTCATGACCTGAGCCAAAGGCATACCCTTACCTGACTGAGCCATCCAGGCATCCCCTTCCTTACTTCTTTAAATAGGTTTGCCTTGATTACCTATTTAGAAGGAAGAAAAGACATGACTAAACTCTTGACTTCATGATGTTTTTTTGGATAACTGTATATCTGACTCAAACCAAGTTTTAACTTCTTTTTTTTTTTTTTAAGATTTTATTTATTTATTTGACAGAGAGAAACACAGTGAGAGAGGGAACACAAGCAGGGGGAGTGAGAGAGGGAGAAGCAGGCCCCCTGCCGAGCAGGGAGCCCAATGTGGGGCTCGATCCCAGGACTCCGGGATCATGACCTGAGCTGAAGGCAGTCGCTTAACAAACTGAGCCACCCAGGCGCCCCTAACTTCTTAAATAGTAAATTAGTTCAAGCGGAAATAGAGAATGCTATTTTGTATATATTGGTGTCTGTGTCTATATTTCTTTTGTCTGAGCTTTTCTTAAACGGAAGCCTCTCTGGTGATTTGATTTAAACAGGGATGGCACTAAATTTTTATTTTGTTGTCTTAATACAATTAGACTACTGTAATAAATTAAGGGCCTTAGTGACCAGTGTTATAAAACAGGATTCCAGCAAATACTAAGAAAATGACAGGGCATAATTCTCATATAAATATAAGAAGTGTGTGTTTCTTTGTCTCATAGATTATGGTGATCAGTTATACATATTTAATCAAGGTATTTCTTTACTCTCTAGAACATTTTAAATTTAAATCACATTTTCAAATATTAGCTATTTTCTAAATCAGTAGTTTTTCAATCTCCTTTTTCCACCTCAGAACACATTGAGGATACAGCACATTTCCTTCAGTAATAGCAATTCACCAAGTAAATTATTATTTATAGAACCAGCAACCGTTCACATGTATGGGGTCTAGCAGAACCTGACAGTGTACCAGTTTGAGTTCTAACAATCATCCAACACATTTCATGTATTTCCTTTTCAATGTTCCAGATGCTTACTTCCTACAGCTTGCACTTTGCTGGCCTCAGTTGCAGGCCTAGGAGGAAGGGAATCTAGAATGGACATCAGAAGTGGGTCATAAATATTAGCTGTAACCTTGAGACCATTTGCAGCAGTAGTGACTGTAGTTTGTTCCATGAATCTTCCTGAACTGAATCTTTTATAGAGATTGTGTCTAGCCACTATCTTGAGGTTTCTGGACCAGACTTAAGGTAGGGTAACCAGTGGATCTTGTGATGCAAGGGGTGGACTGTAATAAACAGTTCTTATGCTCAGCCTTCCGTGCTTTCCGCCATCTTTTACTCCAGCCATTACTATGGCAACCAGCTTTGCACAGCTCCAACAACACCCTGCCTAGGCTCTGCTAACTACACCCTGCTTTCTGTTCTGGAGCCTTTTTGATGCCTCAGGGTGGGACGTACTCAGGAGTTTACAATCTAAGTGATCGAAATCTAAAGGAGCCGATATACTTCTGAAAAGAGAATCACTGATGGGGAACAGGGTGGATAAATGTTCTCACTATGCGTTAGGAAGACCGTTCTGGGAGGTATTTTGTAGCTTCCTTGGAATGTCCCAGGAACAACAAGCCATAGGCATTTACAGTGATAATTAACACAATAATATGTACTTTATTTCCTTCTTTCTATTCTGTTTTCTGGATCATCTCCCAAATAAACTTCCTCATGGGAGATCCAGGATTAGTTTTGCCTATTCCATGTTCTATCAATGGTTCCTAAGACCACACTCAGGTTTTGTGATTTGCAAGAAAGACTCAACAGAACTCAGAATATTATCCCATAGTTACAGCTATTACAGTGAGAAGATAAGGATTAAAATCAGCAAATGAGAAAGGTGCATGGGACGAAGTCCAGGAAAAATCAGGCACAAGTTTTCAGGTTTTTCTTCCTAATGGGGTTACATGGGGATGTACTTCATTCTCTATGCAATGATAGGTGACCACACATGTGAAGTGTTGCCAGCTACTCACCCAAGCCTTGGTGTCCAGGATTATGATTGCAAATCAGTCGTGTAGGCATGCAGTGCCCATATGACAAACCGTAACTACTCCGACTGCAGCTCCCCAGAGGTCAAACTGATACAACAAACAAGGGCCTCAAGCATACAAAAACATGCTTAAGAGGGCAGGATATTCTAAAGGCTCAGAGATTATCATCCAGGAGCTAGCCCAGGGCCAGTCCTATAAAGATAGGCTTTCTTTGGAATGTACAGGGTGTAAGCAACCCAGACCTGCTGAGTTAACCTACGTGCACACACGTAGGTTTTATTTCCTAACTAGAGCACTAGGGCATAAGATCCTCAAAGAAAAGTGTGTGTGTGTGTGTGTGTGTGTGTGTGTGTGTGTGTATTTCCCCCAAGTGAATACATACTTTGTTGTCCCTTTGCCAGAATCAGAGCAAATTAGCATTCCTGAATTCCTGGACCTAGTTTTCTCCCAAGAACATGTTTTAGTCTTATATTTTGAAAACCATTCTGCGGCTGCTTTATTAAAATGGTTTGACATCTGTGTTGACTACATGCAGTATTATTTACCTCCATGAAATGCTCAAGGGTTCCCACTTTTGTTGACTCCCTACCCCAACTGTGAATCAGGGTCAAGGGCAAGGTCATTAGATCACAATGCCAGGGGAGAATTTCAGTGTTAATGCAGAGGGATGAGAAGTCCAACCTTTCCAGAATCATCTATTTTTGACTCTTCCTTTTCATCTCTCTTCCACCCATGGACCACAAATCAATTAAATTAGGACATCTGGAGGTGGGGACAGGATGAGGATCCCAGGTGACTGTAATGTGCAGTTGGGACTGAGAACCACTAATGGAGAATCAAGATTTGGGTGGGGACTCAGGCAGGCAGGTGCAGAAGAATCCTTTTGACTTACTTAGATATAACATGTTACAGCCTAATCCTGACTCAAAGTATGGTCCATGGACCAGCAGTTGACTTCACCTGGGTGCTTGTTAGAAATGCAGAATCTCAGGCTCTATCCAGCTACCTCAGGCCCTCCTGAGTCTGCATTTTAACAAGATATTTGGGTGACTTATTTCTATATTTTCATAAGCAGTAAACTAGGCAATAGGATTTCTCCTTGTACTCTAGGGCTCCATGTTAGGGTTAGAGCCCAAATCTCTGGCTGGTAAGTGTCCCTTGGCCTGGCAACATTTCTTTCTTATAGATGATTAGTGAAAAACAGAATCAGGTTCCTGTCATTTCCATTTCACTCAGTCTATCATCTTAAGTTATTTGCAGGGGGTAAAGAGAGGAATGGAAAGGTGTCAGAATCAATTCCATCAATGACATCAATTTATATAATAAGATATATTAACAGTGGCCTTTCACTGTACTCAAGAAGTTTGTTTTCTTACAAAGTAGAGTTAATAAGTTTCCAAGTAATTGGTTAAAAAATCTTCTGTGACTTTTAATGAATGGAATTTAGGGAAAGAGAGGTCAGTAAATAATATCTCATGGTCATTACACTTGGGCACTAAGCTATTAAATGGTACTCTCATGCCAGATCTAGACTTGTCCTAAAAGAGTTACAGACAACTCTGCAGGTTCTCCCAGCTGACAAGCCTTGTCTCTGGACCATTCGGCCAGCAGCCGCCTTAAAGTAGAAACAGGAGGTTTTAAGATAATGGCTTACAGAACTCAGACCTTGATAATGATGATAATGAATCTTTTTGAGCACTTATTATGTGCTGAGCACTGTTGTAAGAGGTTTTTTGCTTTTGTTTTTGTCTTTTTTTTTAACAGGCTCCATGCCCAGCATAGCCTAATGCAGGGCTTGCACTCCCCACCCTGAGATCAAGCCCTGAGTCAAATCAAGAGTTAGACACTAAACTAACTGACCCACCCACGTGCCCTATAAGAGTTTTTAAAAAGTATTAACTTATTTAACCCTCTCAATGGTTTGAGATATTATTTTTATTCCTTTTATACAGGTGGGAAAAGTAAGGTACAGAGAGGTTTTACAAATGGTAAAGGCAGGATTCAACCCAAGGTGGTCTGATATCTTCTACATGAAACAGTAGACCTCACTGCCTAGAGAATCAATATGGGAAAAGAGAAGAGACCATCTGACTCTCTCTCTCTCTCTTGCCCATCTCATCTCTTGTCCAGCATTCATAAGTTTGTATATATTTTACCTCCCAATGCAATGCCTTTAAAACTTTAGTATGCATACAAATGAGTCAAGGATTTTGTTAAAATGCAGATTTGGACTTGAAGATCTAGAGTAGAGCCTAAGATTCTGAATTTTTAACAGGCTCCCAGGTAATATCAATGCTACTGGTCCAGAATACACACTTTGAGTAGCAATGCCATAGGATGCACAAATATTTTTTTAATGCATAAACTCAGGCTCACCTCTTGTTAAATAAGATTTTGTAAGAAACATTTCACTCCAGAGGCCTGTGGGGCTGCTCCTATCTAATTGTTCATAGGATTTAGAAATGTTCTCCAGATGGGCAGGAGAGTCAGACGGTTCCTGATGCTGTGTGGTGATAATTGAAATCTTTTTTATTCTTGTAATTTAGTATCACTGATATGTTTAGGATGGAGGTATTCCAAAGGATGTTTCTTACCTCACTGATGATAATACTTGCTAATATTATTTCCTTAGTTGGTACCTAACCTACTTAATATTTTACATAAAATAATATAAACATATTTACCAAATGGGTAGTAAAGAACAGTAATTTAATTTAATTTCACTGTAGACACAAGAAAAGTTCATTGTTCTCTGTTATAAGGAAAACAAATGATAACAATAACAATATAACATTATTTTGAAAAGATGCTGAAGTTTGGATTTAAAAAGTAGGACTACAGCATGTAGTCTAAATACCATTTACTGCCTACATGGCACAAGCAAGCTTATGTTGCAAAATAATATCCTTTTTAAATTTAGTAGGCGGGGCGCCTGGGTGGCTCAGTTAGGTTAAGCGACTGCCTTCGGCTCAGGTCATGATCCTGGAGACCCGGGATCGAGCCCCACATCGGGCTCCCTGCTCAGCGGGAAGCCTGCTTCTCCCTCTCTCACTCCTCCTTATTGTGTTCCCTCTCTCGCTGTGTTTCTCTCTGTCAAATAAGTAAAATCTTTTAAAAAAATTTAGTAGTTAGCAAACATCAAAGGTATTTTTGTAATCTGATGTTTTATTTAAAAAAAAAAGAAAAGAGGGGTGCCTGGGTGGCTCAGGTAGTTAAGAATCCAGTTCTTGATTTCCACTCAGGTCATGATCTCAGGGTCATGTGACTGAGCCTCTAGCTAGGTTCTTTGAAGGGTGTGGAGCCCGCTTAAGATTCTCTCTCCCCTGCTACCTCTCCAGCCCCTACCTGGACTTGTGCTCTCTCTCTGAGAAAAAAAAAAGAAAAGAAAAGAAAGTGAACAGGTTTCACACCAGCATATATAATATGGCATCAGTAATACACACACACACACACACACACACACACACACGCACAAAGGAAACAAGAATCCTGAGATTATCAATAGTTATATATGGACAGTAAGGTTATAGAGTATGGATTTCTATAATGTAATTTGTAGAAACTTTTTTCTATAACAAACATATAACCAAAGAATACTAAATTTAATTTTAAAGAAAATAATGTGATCTAAAATCTTTTCATTTTAGTAAGCCAAGAAAAACATGTATATTCTGGCCAATAGGACTGACTTAGTTACATCAGCAAATCAGTGGTAGAGTTTTTTTCCCTCAACAACACCTCATTTGTCATCAAGCTAAATATTTTTAAATTGTGGGGCCTGGGTGGCTCAGTCAGTTAAGCATCTGCCTTCAGCTCAGGTCATGATCTCACAGTCCTAGGATCAAGTCCGGGTCAGGCTCCCTGCACAGCCAGGAGTCTGCTTCTGCCCTCTGCCTGCCGCAACCCCTGTTTTTTGCTTGCTCTCTCTCTCTCAAATAAATAAAATCTTTAAAAAAAGAGAGATAATATTATTATGATCAATTTTCTTTTTTCTTTTTCTTTTTTTTTTTAAAGATTTTATTTATTTGACAGCAAGAAACACAGCGAGAGAGGGAACACAAGCTGGGGGAGTGAGAGAGGGAGAAGCAGGCTTCCCGCTGAGCAGGGAGCCCAATGTGGGACTTGATCCCGGGTCTCCGGGCTCATGACCTGAGCCGAAAGCAGTCGCTAACCAACTGAGCCATCCAGGCGTCCCTATGATCAATTTTCTTATTTGTGTGAGTAAGGATTTTAAAACCAATAAAAAATAAATACTTTCTATGTACTTATGGAAATAACCATTGAGCCTTTGTGTGGGTGCTAAACTTCCATTTTTTAAATTAGAACATTTAGTCCACTTATTCAATGTAATTACTGAATATTTGTGGGGCTTTTGGGGTTTTTTTTTTGTTTTGGGGGTTTTTGGGGGGTTTACACACTTTTCCCTCCAAATCTTTATTTAAATTCTAGTTATTTAACATATAGTATAATATTGGTTTCTGAAGTAAAATTTATGTGATTCATCACTTACATATAACACCCAAAGCTCATCATAACAAGTGCCCTCCTTAATACTCTATGGGTGCTAAACATTTAAAATTGATTAAATGAAAATTCCACTTTGTTCCAAATTTTTTTTTTTTTGGAGAACTGGGACAAGCCAAGATTGATATGAAAATGTGGTCATGGGTTCTTGATCTCTTTTCAATATTTGAATATTCCTAGTAGAAACTGTATATGTCAAAGTCCATCTGTAGAAACAGAATTCACTCTAACTAGATTAAGTGGAATGAGATATATTACAACATATTTAATGGCTCATGAAATTGTTGGGAGGCTTGAAATAACAGACTTCCGTATCATCCTGGGTCATCTCCTGAAGGCATATCACAAGAACTGGGCTGTCAAGGCAGCTACTTCCTCTGACACAATCAGGGAGCTGCCTATTGAATTGGGCAGCCTGATCCACCCTTCTCTAGTAGACACCATCCAATGAGTGGGGGAGAACACCTTGCCTTTCTCCCTACTTATTTCCATTCCAATTCAAGTCTCCTTGAAAGTGCATCTCCATGGCAGAATCCAACTCACACCCAAATCCCCAGATCCATGGAACACTAAGAAATGTAGTTCATAACTTCTGAGACTCTTCAGGGCAGGAAGATATACTTAAAAGATGTCAGAATGGATGGTGAGTTATCCATTACACAATTTATAGAGTCACCTATGATTGAATTATACATAGTAATGTGACATGAAGTGCATTTGCTTTTGGTTATTATTGCATCAAATCTGTTAGATTTCTTTCCTCTGATCTATTAGGCATTCATTTAAATTTCATTTTCATTATTTTAAAATTCTTGTGGATTCCTTACTATAATTCTCATGAACCAACATTATTATTTCTCAGTAGCAGCAGTTTGCTTGGTAGGCAAAATTTTTCAAAACATGAATCTATGTGGAGGAAGGAAGATACAACAGTAAAAGTTTTCCTTGATCTAAATTAAGGAACCATTGGTATAAACACACCAAATAAAATACATAAATGGCCCAATTGATGGTAAATAATTTTCTCACATTGTTTTAAAGAAACCAGAAAATGGCCCATCAGTTCCTTGTGAATATGAAATTTCTTTTTTTTTTAAGAGAGAGAAAGAGCTGGGGGGTAGGGACAGAGGAAGAGGGAAAATCTTAAGCAGGTTCCACACTGATACAAAGTCCAATGTGAGGCTCATTGTGGGGCTCAGTCTCACGATCTGGAGATTATGACCTGACCCCAAATCAAGAATCAGTCTCTTAATCAACTGAACCACCAAGGCACCCCATGAACATTAAATTTCTGAAGATTCAAGTTCATCATGTTAATTGAGAAAGCTGAGTTCAACTTCTACTCACCTCAGGGTGGAAAAATTTAGTGAAAAGGACAAATTAGGAAGGATACATACAAGCGAGCAACATGGTCAAGCAATGCTTTTCCAAGAAAGTTAAAATTAATTCAACTTATAAATATATAAAAACTAAATCACAATACAGTGCACCTTTCTTTCTGAAAACCTCATTTGTTTCTAGAAATTTGAAAGCCAAGTTCTAGTCATTCTAGTCCAAAATTATCATGGGTGCCTAGAGCCCACTTCATAATTATGACTTTGAAATTTCATAAGATGTTTGAGTAAGAAGCTTAACATCTTGTCACTCCATAGTCTCTGTGGTCTTTCAAGATGTGGTCATGCCTGATTCATTTGGGACATTCAGAACTATAACAGAAGCTTCAGGAGTAAGCTCCTTCCAGAAGGAAATTCTCTGCAGCCTTCTTCACAATCAAGCCATGTGACTCTTCTGGGCCACTTACTAGTTGGTCACCGGAGGTTCAACAGACAGCTCGCTCCATACACAGGAGAGCAGAAGCTCCTTGAAATCAGACACAGACACTGCTCCAGGTTCTCATCCTGGAACTGGCTTCCAATGGAACTGGCTTCCAATGTCATGCTTCTTTTATCTCCTAGATTCCAAGACCTGCTCAGGTGCCTTGGCTATTGAAAAACTTATTCTAATTCCTTCAGCACCTCCACTAATGGACAGCTCTCTAAAGGCTCTGGTCTAGAAGGTATGCTACTGTTCCAGTGGACAAAAATTCTTAGAACTGTATAAGAAAACTAAGGCTATGTAACATTGTACTGTATCATTCTTCCACTCATTCTTCAAGTGGGGTATGTGCCTACCAGGGGCACTTTTCAGTATGTCTTAACTCACATGTAGGGGAGCTTAGCAAACAAGCCATGGATTCCCCTTAATATGAGCTCTTCTGAGAGCAGAGGGGCACATATAATAATAACAATAACGTTTATTAATCACCTGCTACCAGCTATGTACCAGGTACTGTTCTAAGAGTTTACATAAGTAAACTTATTTATGTAACTATTTTGACAGAGAGCCACATACAATATTGTCATTGCAATAATATCTCCTTTGCATAGATGAGGAATCTGAAGGAAAAATAACTTAATAATTTAATATGTAAATTACCTAGAACTATGCCAAACACACAGCAGAATCAATAAAGGTTAGTTCTTTTTATCACACAATTAACAAGTGGCAGGGCTTGGATTCAAACAAAAGCACTCCACATGCTTAACCACTTACCTTCTACTGTCCCATCTATGTAAACAGAGCCAAGAACAATTTTTTTTAAGATTGTATTTATTTATTTGACAGAGAGAGACACACAGAGAGAAGGAACACAAGCAGGGGAAGTGGGAGAGGGAGAAGCAGGCTTCTTGCTGAGCAGGAAGCCTGACGTGGGGCTTGATCTCAGGAGCCCGGGATCATGACCTGAGCTGAAGGCAGATGCCTAACAACTAAGCCACTCAGGTGACCCCACCAAGAACAGTCTTAAACCACATAGTTACTCCATAGATATCTGAAAGTAGGATTTTCTAATGCAAAGATCTGATCACAGTGCTCCTTTGCTTCATAAACTTTGATGTCTCACTATCACTTTCAGAAAGAGGCTGACTCCTCTTAGCCTGACATTTGAGGCCTCTCACCATCTTATTTCACTCACTGTTCTCCAAACACCCCATCCTCAATCCCACCGTTTCCTTCACCATGGCAGTTCTCCCAGCTTGTTCAAATCTCTCCCTCTCTCTTTCTGTTCATTCTCTTCCTTTTGAAAATCTCTTCTCCATCTTCCCTATCTAATGTCACCCCATCAATAAAACTTTCTCTGAAGCCCCTCATCCAGTCACAATCCCATCCTGCTGAACTGTTGATTCCTCTATATTCTCCCACAGGAAGTTTCTCACACCTCCCTTACACTGTATTAACTACACTGTATTAAAGTCTCATAGTTTATATGTCACTGTATTAAAGTCTCATAGTTTATAATCCATTATGTCAGCTTCACCCAGTGGGTTGGGTGCTCCTCAAGGGGAAACCACAAGCAATTAGTGTTTGAAGAGTATGCATAAAACAATTATTATAAACCAGACACTATGTCCATTAATAGTTTATCAGTCGTGACTTGCAAATATTAATTTGATTGATATTATAGCTAGGGAGTTTCCTTTTCTCCACTATATCATGTCTCAGTTTGGGCTCAGAAGCAAATCCTTAGAAAATAATCCAAGTAGAAGTAGCTCAAGTGTAAAGTGCAGAAAACACAGGTAAGAGATCAGGAAGTGAGACAGGGAAAGGAAGGAAGCAATAAAGGGTATGTTATCAAGCTACCTATCATTGTGGGCAACTGGAGCTCAGTGCTGCTAGGAACGTGGGGAAACAGTATAATATACACCTCAAAGTTGTCCACCCTAGAGGAAGGGTTATGTTGAATATTTTTACAGCATGTCCTATCAGTCCTCAGTTGAGGGAGCTCACCAATTTAGTTCTCCGTTCCTTCCTTCTAGCCTGCCCCTTTGCATCTGGGCAGAGCCCTCAAAGAGTTGGAGATACCAGCAGCTGCAAGTAGGCTAGGACATACTCAAGTGGCCAAAGGAGAATCTGTGCAAGACCCGACAGACTGACAGCATGTGCTGCAATGCCACTCTGAAATTCCCCAGAGTTGTGCAGGGGGTCATGAGTTAGAATTTTGGAAGGTTTTAAGTCATTCTCGCTTCATACTAAAGTTTCTTAACTCCTAGAACAGAACACAAATTCCAGGTCTATGGAGCTAGAGAACATAGGTCTTTAGAAGCCTGAAAGTAATATGAGACTGAACCAGTGGATAGAATCTAATATAAATCAGTACCAGTATTATGTTTGCATTATAGATGAGGCTATAACTTCAAGGAATAGGTGAATATCCAATATAAATCAAGAAATTTTAAAAAAGGTTTTAGTTAAAGAACATGAGTTGCAAATGCAGAGCATGGCCTTTACTTATAGATATAACCTAAATAAGTATAAAGACATTTAAAGATCAAGTTAATAAGGAGTTAGCAGATAGGATCTGGGAGAGTACACTCCAAAGGAAAAAAATATTAAGAGCTTGAATAGCCGTCTGACAGAACTGGCTTTGTGGCTTAAATATCTCTTCTGGGTTTTGATAAGGAGTTTCACGGAGAACAAACTAATATAGGAGCAAAATACAAATAGCTGGAATCTATAATAATAGCTTAGGAGGAATAGTAGTGCTATGCTATTTCTTTAATGTGCCCCAGCAGTGTTCTTACAGGTATTTTACTAAGCAAAATGCAAGTTTGTAAAATAACTTCTTGCATGGAGTTATCTGATTTACTCCATTCAGAGCATACCATGTCTGTGCAGGCCATATGGTATAGGCAGGTAGAGCGGGTAAAGAACTGAGCTGATTGAAACTATCAACACATATGTAAAAGATAGCCAAATTAAAAAAAAAAAGGATTCTAGTCCCCACATAGGGTATGTGTGATATAAACATCTCACAATAAAGAATGTTGCAGCAAGAGAGAGTAGTCTACATGAAAATATGAAAATGGAGATCAGAACAACTAGAGTTGGTAGTATCCTTCTATCTAACTATGTCCAGGAGAACAAACACTGACCCTGAGGAAAGTAAATATGCTTACTAAAGGCAGTACCCTACTCTAAGTCAGAAATGACTCATTCAGTTTCCTTATATATCTGGCCATACTATCAACCTCCCTTTGTTCTGACTTTGTGCTCACAAAGCAACCAAATGATTTGTATCTGCACAGGCTTGAAGATATCTTGAAACCAGGAAGAGCTTCCTGGAGGACAGAGGTGAATGTGTTATTGTAAAAGAACAGCACCCAGCATAAAATGATATTTTGGTGAACATTGTGATTAGTCTAAGTGAGATCACATGAGTCAGCTAGCTTTTTTGGTAGACTGGTAAAGTGAAGTTCCTGGGTCACAGAGCTATGAACCAGACTTGGAAGGCTGGTGATTTTACCAAGGTAGGGCTGATTTTTAGGAGGTATTCCCTCACAAATTGGAAAACCAGCCAATCAACTCCTACCCCAGATGACCTCTGTACCTTCAAACTGGACAATATTACCCACATTAGCAGTAAATGTAGAAAAATATATACAAAAGAAAACCTTCTGAAAATGCAGAGGCAAAGAAGGTCAGTACAGTATGAAGAGCCCACATTTTGGAGGGAGGATACCAGGATACTGTGTACCTCTACCTTCACTATAGAATGCTAATAGTTATAGTATCTGCTCCTGCCAGGGCGCCAGAATTTATATAGACAAATAAACACTGTCTTCTAAAGTCATCCTAAGAATCTATATATTCTTTTTTTAAAAAAGTTACTGTTCAAAATATCTTTTGGTGGGGGAACACTTGGGTGGCTCAGTTGGTTAAGAATCCAACTCTTGATTTCAAGTCAGGTCTTGATCTCAGGGGATTGAGTTCAATCCCTGCATTAGGCTTCACATTAGGCATGAAGCTTATTTAAAAAGAAAACCAAAAACCAAAAAAAAACCCCAAAATTTGGAACTTTCCTTTGGAGATTTCCCTCAGAGTCATTTTTCAGGCCACAAAACAAAATCTGTCTCACTTTCCAGGATTCCACCTCAAGAAATGACTTTTCCATGTCTTATCACCCACTTTGGCCATTATACTATGCTGTAAATGACAACTCTGTACAGTTTATAACTGCAAAACAAATCTCCCCAACTCATGGCTCCTTTTCCATTGCCCATGAACATTCCTAAATTCTCTGAACTTCATTTCACCTAGCTCAGCTCTATTATTTTTACACTGCCACAAACCCTAGAAAGAGTTGCTTGCATCTCTGCTTCTTTATTCTCCTTAACTAATATCTACAACCCGACTTCCAATTCCTCTACTCTACTAAATTCTTTTGTCAAAGTTCACCAATGGCCTTCTAAGAACTGAACCCAACAGCTTATTCTCACACTTCATTCTGCATCTCTAGAGCATCTGATCCAACAACCAGCCCCACCTTTCTTGATGTCTCTGCCAATCATTTCTTCTGTTTCTTCTCCTATTTCTGTGATTACACCCTAGTTTGTTCTGATTCCTTTTCCTTGAATGCATGCTTTCTCAGAATTCTGTTTTGGGGTCTCTTCTAACTTTATACTCCTTTCCTGGGACTATTCAATCATTCCATCGCTTAACATAGTTGCCTCTTGAATCAATCTCTGTAGCCTTAATTCCTCTGGGTTTGAGAGTCAACAGCTTGCAGGACATCTAAATGGAGCTGTCCTTAGATATTTCAAATACCATGTGTCAAAACCTAAACCTATTGTCTCATCTCTCCACCCAGAATTTGGACAGGGCTATTGGCCAGAACATCTATATGTGGCCTCTCCATGTGATGACTCTTCTTTGGAGTTTGGTGACTTGGTTCCAAGAGGGAATGTCCAAAGACGACCAGGTGGAAGCTGTATCCCTTTTATGACCTAGGATCAAAAGTCAGATAGTGTCACCTCTCGTATTCACAGGCCCACCCAAATTCTAAGGGAAGGGAACACAGGGCCTACCTATGGATGGCAGAAAAATTACCATCACATTCTAGGAAGACCAGTGGGTATGAGTGATCTCATTACAGCCATCTAAAAAAAATGCAATTTTCTATATGATCTTTCTACTCTGCCCACAGTGCTATATAACTCTCAAGGATATCATTTACGCAGCAGGGTTTTGGGGAGCTACTCACATAAAATATGTTTGTGTGCCTCAGGCTATCCTCATCTCTCATCTGGATACTGTTTTTTATGCTTTTGCTTTTCCATTTCTAATCCACCCTTCTTAACATTCTCAACCCAAAATTCTTTCTAAAAATCAAATCATCATAATTACAGCTAATTTTTATTGAATACTTACTATCAGACACTATGTTCACCTCCATATAAGCATTAACTCATAAACTTTAGAACAATGCTAAAACCTAGGCCTTATTATCACTCTATCCCACAAATGAGGAAAATAAGACCTTGAAAGTTAAAGTAACCTACTTAAGGAGTCAACACCTAAATAATTATGGCGCTATGGTTGGTACCAGAATACCTAACTTCAGGGCATAAAATCTTAGCACCTATACTGGCTCTCCCAATTCCAATTATGTAATTTCTTGGGGCACCTGGCTGACACAGTCAATGGAGGATGAGACTCTTGGTCTCTGATTTGTGAGTTCACAGTTGGGTGTAGAGATTACTTAAAAAATTTAAAAATCTTCAAAAAAAAAAACACCACCTTCTCTAGATCTTCATTGCCTTCATTAACATTTTTTTATGTTGGTTCTTTCTCTCCCAGGATAGTCCTTCACCTTAGCTTTTTTTGTCCCTTTAATTTACAATCTGGTCATCCTTGACTTTTTCCTATTCCTCAGATATTTAGCTTAAAGCCCTTTGATTTTGCTCATCCTATGCCTCTTACTAAAAGACTATTATCCCATTTTTATGACTTTTCAAGACCATGATAAGCCTCATCCCTATTACGAACACTACATTCATCCCCTAATGCTAACACTCTTTGCCCTGTGCAAAGCAGGTGCTCAGTGGAAATTTGTTAAGCTGAAGAGTATTCTATATATGCCTCTACATAGGAATTTTTCTTTGCAAGTAAAGTAATCATACATATATATATTTCTTGGACTTTTACCATCGGAAACTAGAGAACAGCAGCTACTTGGCACCAGAGCTGGGTGCCAGCTGGGTGCCAGAATCTGGATCTGATTTTTCATGAAAGGGCTCACTACCCTATCCTTTGGATCATTCAGATGTTATGCCCATTTCAAAGACAAAAATAAAAATAATAAAGTTAGATGTTACTTACAGAAGTAAATACAGTAAATTACAATGTTTAGTATTATAAAAAGTACAAGAGAATGAAGTGAGTGATTATTTTTGCTCTAGTAGGATCACTTCAGGAGAGTAAAGTAAAACAAATTTCAAGCAGAGAGAGAAGCAGGAGAGACAGTATAATGGGAATGTGTACAAGATGTCCAGGTATGACAGTGATAAATATGGGGCAGGATGGAGGTAGGCACGTCTGGAGAAATGAGTTCAGCAAAATTTTAAAGGGCTTCTTTTCTTTTCTTCTCTTTTTTAAACAGACTTCATTCGGAGGGCAATGAGAAGTCGTCTAGAGTTTCAAGTGGGTAGATGTCATGGTAAGATCTGTGTTTTAGAAAGATCACTCTAATGTAGAGTGGGAGATTGAATAGGAGAATGAGCCAGGAGATAGGAACTGCTGGGCTGATTCAGGCAGTGGGTATGGAATAGATGGATGTGAGAGACAGTCTAACAGAACCTAGAAACCTTATTATTCAGAGAGATTATAGTGACAAGATGCAAGAGAAAAGAAATAGCATGCAGGAGTGTATGCATATTGGCCCATCCGTGCACTCAGTTTGTTACTTATTCTTTAAGCATAGCACCTTGAGAAACTGCAGATTATGAATGTTATCCAAGTTGCTCATGTTTTGTGATTACTCACTTAATTTAGTCTAGTTCAGAATTTGTAATGAAGATAATTGCTGGGTAAAATTTAACTTGGCTCCACCTTTAAAAATGAAAAGAAGAAAGAGGGGGAAGAGATACATTTGCTAAGCAAATTAGTATTATAAATCATACTGTAAGAAAAAGTTCTTCTGAAAACAGAAGTTTGAAGCCTTTAAAAATCCATGTAAATACAAACAAATATGACACAGTTCACTTCCAGTCCATACAAGGAGCCACATTGCTATGTTCCACCCTGTGTTCCTCACCCAAATATCTCTTCTGTGGTTGCCAAAGAACAACTGGGAATAATCTTAGAGTTATTGAAAAACTATGGGGCTGGAAGGAGAGAAAAAGAAGTAGCAGTGATAAGCAGTGACAGAGCGAGGAGGTGCCAACTCCTCACTGTAGTCTGCAACCTTAAAATCTTTCTCCCTATCTGGATATTTAAAATTTACTTTGTCATATATCTAGGAATTCTATTAATTAGCAGTTCCTTTGGACTCACAAATACCTGTTAAAAAACCCAAATACTGGGGTGCCTGGGTGGCTCAGAGGGTTAAGCCTCTGCCTTCGGCTCAGGTCATGATCTCAAGGTCCTGGGGTCAAGTCCCATGTCATGCTCTCTGCTCAGCAGGGAGCCTGCTTCCCTGTCGTTCTCTGCCTGCCTCTCTGCCTATTTGTGATCTCTCTCTCTGTCAAATAACTAAATAAAATCTTTTAAAAAACCCCAAATACTGCAAGGATTGTTAGTCAGTTTAGTCATCCTTACTTGGATTACTGTGAAGGCTGGGCATTTGGATCAGATCATTTAGCAGGGCAGAAGTAGAACACAGTAGAATTGGTGAGGAGATGCATTAGAAAAAGGAGTAAGAGGCAAAAGACCAGTCAGAACTTTGTATTTTATTGCTAAGATAAGAGAAATAAAACAATCTTTCTCTCCCTCTTCACTTCAGCATCTCATTATTGTTCCTAGAACCAAAATTAAGATGAGACCTATTAGTGCAAATTTTGACTCATTATAATTTAAGTATGCTGCCATAATTAAAAATTATGGATTTTGGGGCACCTGGGTGGCTCAGTTGGTTAAGCGACTGCCTTCGGCTCGGGTCATGATCCCGGAGACCCGGGATCGAGTCCCATATAGGGCTCCCGGCTTGGCGGGAAGCCTGCTTCTCCCTCTCTCACTCCCCCTGCTTGTGTTCCCCCTCTGGCTGTGTTTCTCTCTGTCAAATAAATAAAATCTTTAAAAAAAATATGGATTTCATCTTAAATATCACTTCTTATACCCTTTATTTTGGGGTCTCAGAAGGAAAAGAATGAGAGAAAGGTATAGAAAAGTTACTTGAAGAAATAATAGCTGAAAACTTTCCTAACCTGGGGAAGCAAACAGACATCTAGTTTCAGAAAGCACTGAAACAATGAATCCAAGGAAGTATTCATTAAACCACATAATAATAAAAAATAATGTTGAAGATAAGGGGAGCCTGAGCAGCTCGGTTGGGTGAGCAACCCACTTGTGGTTTTGGCTCAGGTCATGACCTCATGGGTCGTGGGACTAAGGCCTACATTGGGCTCTGCACTCAGTAGGGAGTGTGTTTGAAGATTTTTCTCCTTCTGCCCCTCCTCCCACTCACATGTATGTGTGTTCACAAATAAATAAATTTTTTTAAAAAGTAAAAAAATTAAATGTTGAAAATTAAAGGTAAGGAGAGAATCTTAAAAGCAGTAAGAGAGAAAATACTTATGTACAAGGGAAAATCTAAAGGCTGTCAGCTGATTTTTCAGCAGAAACTTTGCAAGCTAGAAGAAACGGGTATAATATATTCAAAATGCTGAAAGGAAAAACCAGGAATACTCTACCTGCAAGGTTATCATTCAGAATTGAAGGAGAGATAAAGGGCACCTGGGTGGCTCAGTGGGTTAAAGCCTCTGCCTTCAGCTCAGGTCATGATCTCAGGGTCCTGGGATTGAGGCCCCGCATCAGGCTCTCTGCTCTGTAGGGAGCCTACTTCCTCCTCTCTCTCTGCCTGCCTCTCTGTCTACTTGTGATCTCTCTGCCCATCAAATAAATAAATAAAATCTTTAAAAAAAAAAAAAGAAATAAAGAAAGAGAGATAAAGTTTCCCAGAAAAATAAAAGTTAGAGGAACTCCTAACCACTAAACTAGCCTTACAATATTGAAGGGACTCTTTTAAGCAGAAAAGAAAAGGCCATAATTAGAAGAAAATTATGAAAGAAAAAAATGTCATAAGTAAAAGCAAGCGTATGCAGTAAAGGTTGGGGACCACTTATAATGCTAGTATGAAGGTTAAAAGAGAAAAATGGTAAAATCAATAAGACCTCAGAAAATTAGTTAAGATTCAGAGAGTAAAAAGATGTAAAATATGACAACATACATATAAAACATGGAGGAGGCAGTAAAAAGTGAAGTTCTTTTAAAAATGTTTTCAAAGTTAAGTAACCATCAACTTAAGAGAGACTGCTAAATGCTTAGGATGGTATATATGAACCTCAAGGTCACCACAAAGCAAAACTCTATAATAGATGGACAAGAAAGGGGGGGAACTGAAGGAGGAGAGAGAGAAAGAAAAGAACCCAAGCATAAAACTAAAGTCATCAGTCATTAGGAAAGAAGTAAGAGAAAAAGGTACAGAGAAGAAATACAAAACAACCAGAAAACAATGAACAAAATGGCAGAAAAAAAAATACTTATCAATAATTACTCTAAATGTAAATGGTCTAAATGCTCCAATCAAAAGAAATAGGGCGATGGAACGGTTAAAAAAACAAGACCCATCTGCCTACAACAGACTCATTTTAGACCTAAAGACACATACAGACTAAAAGTAAAGGGATAGAAAAGCATTTACCATATAAATGGAAGTAAAAAAAAAAAAAAGCTGAGGTAGCAATACTTAAGCAGACAATACTTGTATCAGAAAAATTTAAAACAAAGGAGGGACAGGAGTAATAGGAGACAGAGAAGGGCTTTACATGATAAAGGGATCAATCCAACAGAAAGATAAAACAATTATACATATCTATACACCCAAAATAGGAGCATCTAAATACATAAATCAAACATTAACAGACATAAAAGGAGAAATTGAGAGTAATACAATAATGGTAGGGGAATTTAACACTCCACTTACATCAAAAGATTGATCACCTATGGAGACAATGAATAAGGAAACAGTGGCTTTAAATGACACATTGAACCAGATGGACTTAACAGTATACACATAACATTCCACCCAGAACCAATAGAATACACATTCATTTCAAGTGCACATGGAACATTTTCCAGGATAGTCCATATGTTAGACCACAAAATAAATCTTGATAAATTTGTGCATGAGGGGTAACCTGGAGGACAGTGGGAGAAGGAAAGTAAAATGGGAAGTAGGGTAATCCAGGGAGAGAAATGAAACAAACAGAGACTTTGGACACAGAAACAAACTGAGGGACTTGGAGGGAGGGGGGTGGAGGGATGGGAGAGCCTGGTGGTGGGTACTGAGGGCACCTAATGCGTGGAGCACTGGGTGTGGGGAATGGGGAATGAATCTTGGAACACTGGAAAAAAAATTAAGTAACAATAAAAAAAAATTTGTAAGACTTAAATCATATCAAGCATCTTTTCTGACCACAACAGTATGAAAGTAGAAATCAACTGCAAGATAGAAAGAAAGAAAGAAAAAAAAAAACAGGAAAAAGTACAAACACGTAGAGGTTGAACAACATGCTACTGCACAACCACTGGGTCAAAGAATAAATCAAAGAATACATGGAAGCTAATGAAAATAAAATCACGATGCTCTAAAAGTTCTAGACACAGCAAAAGCAGTTCTAAAATGGAAGGGTCTTTTTAGCAATATAGGCCTACTTCAAGGAGCAAGAAAAATCTCAAATAAACAATCTAACCATACACCTAAGGAAACTAGAAAGAATAAGAACAAACAAAACCCAAAACCAACAGAATGAAGGAAATAAGAAAGATCAGAGCTAAAACAAATGCAATAGAGACTAAAAATATAAAAGGAAAAAAATCAATAAAACCAAGAGCTGCTTCTTTGAAAAAAGTTGATAAACCTGTAGCAGGAATCATCAAGAAAAAAATGAGAAGACTCATATAAATAATATTATAAATGGAAGTAAAATAAAAACTGACATCACGAAAATACAAAGGGTTGTAAGAGACTATCACAAAAAATTACATGCCAGAAAATTGTTGAAAACCTAGAAGAAATGAATAAACTTCTAGAAACATACAATCTTTCAAAAACAAAATAACAAATCTGAACAGACTGACTACTAGTAATAAGATTGAATGGTAGTCAAAAACTCCTTAAAACAAAAGTCTAGGATCAGATAGATTCACAGATGAATTCTACCAAACATTTAAAGAAGAGTTACAGGGTCCCTGATAAGCAGGGACTCTGTTTCTCCTTCTGCCCCTTACCTGGCTTGTAATCTCTCTCCCTCACAAATAAATACATAAAATCTTTAAAAAGGGGGAAGGGTCTGGGTGGCTCAGTCAGTTCAGCCTCTGGCTTTGGCTCAGGTCACAATCTCAGGGTCCTGGTATTGAGCCTCAGGTCAAGCTCCCCGCTAAGCTGGGAATCTACTTCTCCTTCTGCCCCTCACCCTGCTTGTGTTCTCTCTCTCTTAGATAAATACATAAAATCTTTTTTAAAAAACAATGAGAAGTTAATATACAATGTAATATACAGCTAGTTCTAAAAAATAATATAATCATGCAGAAATGGCAAATATATGAACTGCCTATTGACCTTAATTTCAGGTGGAATTACTACAGATTTGCTATAAGATAAATAATTTATCCCCATCATCATTATCACTAATATTTAACGAGTATATAAAGTTTTCCAGGAACTGTTCACTATCTCATTTAAACATCACTATCATTCTGTGAAGAAGTGTCTTGTAACCCCTTATGACAGATGCAATAACCAAGACCTAAAGGTTGTAGCAGATGATTGTGAAGGGCCATGCTACAGGTTATAGTATGCTTGATTTCAGGGCATCTGAGATGTACAGTTACATGCATGTTGGCAAGGCCCCATAACAATTCTGTGCCTCAGCATTTCTCTGCTTTGCTGCCTTGGGAGTTTCTTTGAAGCCTTGGGAAGCTGCTCAGCCATACAGCCATCTAGTACTGGGGAGCAGTGAGACAATGACCTTAGGGTCTACACTCAACCAGTGGGGTCAGGAATATGTATGGAAATGCACAGGTTATCTCCATCTGGTGATGAGACAGTTTGTACACAGGATCCTCATCAGGTCCCCAGCACAAATGAGTCTCATTTGCCCACAACAGCAACCAAGGCATTAATATACCTATCACTGACTTTGTTCCCCTTAAAATCTCAATTTCCCCATCTTTGCTTCCTGGGATCACTTCTAAAGTAAATTGTGTTCACCCAAGTTCTTGTTTCAGGTTCTGCTCTCAGGAGAACCAAAATAAGGCAAGTTGATTAAGGATTTTGCCCTAAAAAAAAACAATTCATAGAGCCAGGAATGGAAACTACATAGTCTGTTTCTGATACTTATGGTCATAGAGCTATTCCCACTCTGCATTAATATTGTGTCTATAAAGCCAAATAGAGAAAAAAAGGAAGGTGGATATCAAACAGATTCTTCATTCTCTTAAAAAAATCAAATATGGTTTTGCCATTCCACATTAAACATCATGCTGAAAGAACAGCATAACATGCACTTGGCCCCTGACCTAGGGAAGCTGGGGTCTAATGCCCACAAGCCCTGTATTAGGGACAGCACTGAACATGAAAAGGCAATTTTCTGGGAGCACTGAGTCTAGTGATAAATGTGTGATATTCACATCTATATCAGGGTCATAAATAACAACCCAAGCAGTCTGGAAGATAATACATAATTGGAGTAGCCAAAGGATTAGAGGCAAATTTTAGACAATATTTGCAAGCCTGTGTTCTGGTTCTGACTCAATTACTAAATATACTGTGTGGTTTGGGACACATTATTGAAGCCTCCTGAGCTGGTTTCCTTCCTCATCTATTAAATTAATACAATACTTCTTACCCTGTCTATTGCACAGGGCTGCTGGCAAGCCCAAGTAAGCTACTGTACCTGAGACTTCTTTCAATCAATCACATAAAGCAGTTGACAAATATAAACTACTATTACCAACAATTTGATACACAACTATCACTAATGTGTATGATTAATTTGGCATTTGTTGCCTGACAAGTATCATGGACAAACTTTTCAGAGGATGTGTCATATGTGCAGCATAGGACCTTCTATGACATTAGTTACAATAGAGTGGAATTAAAAGCAGAGCATATCTGATTTTGAGCCTCCCAAAGAAATGGCATTTCACTAATGGAAGCTTCCATATTAGTGTAATACGACTTTGAGAATAATGCTATGGCAACGTTTCAGCATACTGCATTCCTTTTCTTGAATGTATTCCAAGGTCAACATCACTTAGTCAGAATTAGCTAATTGGGTAAAGAAATGAGTTAACTCCTCCAGACCACTGGGTACCAATTACTGCTAATTCTGGCTATAGTGAAGAATGGGCTGGAACCAACCTAAAGACATTTAATGGGATGAGTGCCATGTCCTGTTTTCAGAGACAAGGAATTTTAGAAAATGAACATTGGTTATCCTCTTATTGTTTTGGAGAGCCTAATAAAGAGCACTGCATCTGAACCAACTGAGAAATAGGACAATGATATAAGGCAGTTGGGGAGAGAACTATTATTTTATTACTGTTGAAGTTCATGAGGAACTAACTGACTTAAATCTGTAGGCAAGTGGGCCTCCCAGTACAGAAACCTACTTGACTGCTGAGGCCTCCCTGGGGACTCACACTCCTTGTAAAACTTTTAGCAGAAGGGAGACAGCCAGGACATATCTTTTCTGTGGGCTGGCTGGCTCCCAAAGAAAGAGAAGAGAGAGAGGCATGAGCTATGGATGTCCGTGTTCTCCTTCCAAAATCACCCATCAGATTAAGTCACTCTTCTGGAGATACTGAGTGAGAAGGATGGAGACAGCCCAAAACTCATTTGGGAATCGGGTTCATACCACACAGAATGATACATCAGGATTAGGGAAACAAGTTCTCCTCTCTGTAAAGCACAGAGGCCTGGAGAGAATATGTGACCTTTCCAGGATTATACAACAAGTTTATGGCAGTGTCAGGGCTGAATCCCAGAACTATTTTATTTATCTACAAAAAAAATTGGAGCAAAAATAGAATGAGAGAGATCCTCTAATTTATTAGCTCTGCCCCTTGCAAGGCTGGGTTGGGGCTGCTTGGTAAACTACAAACGTAATATGAAAGTGTTGGTGGTGCATGTGTCTCAGGATATTTCCTGATCACAGAAACTAACATATGTGTTGCTCTCCAAAACCTTTGAGAGGATTGTACTCAATATCATGAGCACAATTCATTAAAAAGATGGATAATACAAAAAATACAGAAGAATGTGATCAGGGTAGTAAGACACTGAAACTGCAGTTTGAAAAGGCATCACTGAACTCAACATGGATGAAAGACCTCAATGTGAGAAAAGAATCCAGCAAAGTCCTAGAGGAGAACATGGGAAGTGACCTCATCAACATTAGCCATAGTAACTTCTTTCAAGACATGTCTCCAAAGGAAAGGGAAACAATAGCAAAAATGAACTTTTGGGACTTCATCAAGATACAAAAGCTTCTAATTAATACCTATTCTCCTGAAACTGTTCCAAAAAATAGAAATGGAAGGAAAACTTCCAAAGTCATTTTATGAGGCCAGCATTACCTTGATCCCAAAACCAAAGACCCCATCAAAAAGGTGAATTACATACCAATATCCTTGATGAACTCAGATGTAAATATTCTCAACAAAATACTAGCCAATAGGATCCAACAGTACATTAAAAAGATTATTCACCACGACCAAGTGGGATTTATTCCTGGGCTGCAAGATTGGCTCAACATCTGCAAATCAATGAATATGATACACCACATTAATAAAAGAACAAACAAGAACCATATGATACAATAGATGCTGAAAAGCATTTGACAAAGTACAGCATCTTTTCCTGATCATAACACTTCACAGTGTAGGGATAAAGGGTACATACCTCAATATCATCAAAGCCATCTATGATAAACCCACAGCGAATATCATTCTCAATGGGAAGAAACTGAGAGCATTTCCCCTAAGGTCAGGAACATGGCAGGGCTATCCATTATCACCATTGCTATTCAGCATAGTAGTAGAAGTCCTAGCCTCATCAATTGGACAGCAAAAAGAACTAAAAGGCAACTAAGAAGAAATCAAACTCTCACTCTTTGCAGATGATATAATATTTTATGTGGAAAACCCAAAAGACTCCACTCCAAAGCTGTTAGAACTCAAAGGAATTCAGTAAAGAGTCAGGTTATAAAATCAATGCATATCAGTTGCATTTCTATACACCAACAGCAAGACAGAAGAAAGAGAAATTAAGGAGCTTATCCCATTTACAACTGCACCCAAAACCATAAGATACCTAGGAATAAACCTAACCAAAGTGGCAAAGAATCTGTACTCAGAAAACTATAAAGTGCACATGAAAGAAATTGAGGAAGACACAAAGAAATGGAAAAATGTTCCATGCTCATGGATTGGAAGATCAAATATTGTGAAAATGTCTATACTACCTAAAGCAATCTACACATTTAATGCACTCCCTCTCAAAATACCATCCATTTTTTTCAAAGAAATGGAACAAATAATCCTAAAATTTATATGAAACCAGAAAAGACCCCCAATAGCCAGAGGAATGTTGAAAAAGAAAACCAAACTTGGCTATCACAGTTCCAGACTTCAAGCTCTATTACAAAGCTATAATCTTTAAAACAGTATGGTACTGGCACAAAAACAGACACATAGATCAATGGAACAGAATAGAGAGCCCAGAAATGGACCCTCAACTCTATGGCCAACTCATCTTTGACAAAGCAGGAAAGAATGTCCTATGGAAAAACGATAGTCTTTTCAACAAATGGTGTAGGGAAAATGGGACAGCCACATGCAGAAGAATGAAACTGGACTGTTTCCTTACACCACACACAAAAACAGACTCAAGATGGTTGAAAGACCTCAATGTGAGACAGGAATCCATCAAAATCTTTGGAGAGAACACAGGCAGCAACCTCTTCAACCTGAGCCACAGCAACTTCTTCCTAGAAACATTGCCAAAGGCAAGACAAGCAAGGGCAAAAATGAACTATTGGGACTTCATCAAGATCAAAAGCTTTTGCACAGAAAAGGAAACAGTCAACAAACCAAAAGACAACCAACAAAACTGGAGAAGATATTTGCAAATAACATATCAGATGAAGGGCTAGTATCCAAAATCTATAAAGAACTTATCAAACTCAGCACCCAAAGAACAAATAATCCAATCAAGAAATGGCAGAGGACATGAGCAGACATTTCTGCAAAGAAGACATCCAAATGGCCAACAGGTACATGAAAAAGTGCTCAACAACACTCAGCATCAGGGAAACAAATCAAAACCACAGTGAGATATCACCTTATACCAGTCAGAATGGCTAAAATTAACAAGTCAGAAAAATGACATATGTTGGTGAGGATGTGGGGGAAAGGGGAATCCTCCTATGCTCTTGGTGGTAATGCAAGCTGGTGCAGCCACTTTGGGAAACAGTATGGCGATTCCTCAAAAAGTTGAAAATAGAGTTACTCTAAGACCCAGCAATCACACTACTGGGTATTTACCCTAAAGATACAAATGTAATAATCCGAAGGGGCACATGCACCTGAATGTTTATAGCAGCAATGTCCACAATAGCCAAACTATGTAAAGAACCTAGATGTCCATCAACAGATAAATGGATAAAGAAGTTGTGGTGTATGGATACACACACACAATGGAATACTACACAGCCATCAAAAAGAATGAAAGCCTTCTATTTGCAATGACCTGGATGGAACTGGAGGGAAAAAGTGAAACAAGATGGGATCAGAGAGGGAGACAAACCATAAGAGACTCAATCTCAGAAAACAAACTAAGGTTTGCTGGGGGTGGGAGGAGGGATAGGTGGCTGGGTTCTGGACACTGGGAAGGGTATGAGCTATGGTGACTGCTGTGAATAATATATGTTAATAAAAAAAGATAAAAAGTTTCTGCACAGCAAAGGAAACAGTCAACAAAACTAAGAGGCAACACATGAATGGTAGAAGATATTTGCAAATGACACTACAGATAAAGGGCTGATATCCAAGATCTGCAAGGAACTTCTCAAGTTCAACACCAAAAACCCCCAAATAATCCAGTCAAAAAATGAGCAGAGTACACAAACAATTCTCCAAAGAAGACATACAAACAGCTAACAGACACATGAAAAATGTTCAACATCACTAGCCATCAGGGAAATTCAAATCAAAACCACAATGAGATACCACCTTATACCATTTAGAATAGTAAAAATTAACAAGGCAGGAAACAACAAATATTGGCAAGGATGTGGAGGAAGGGGTGAACCCTCTTATACTTTTGGTGGGGATACAAGCTGGTACAAGGTGGCTATTTTGGAAAGCAGCGTGGAGATAACTCAAAAAGTTAGAAATAGAGTTGTCCTAAAACCCAGCAATTGCATCACTAGGTATTCACCCCAAAGATACAGATTTAGTGAAAAGAAGGGGCACACACTCCCCAATGTTCATAGCAATGTCCATACTAGTCAAACTGTGGAAGGAGCTCAGATGTCCTTCAAAAGATGAATGGATGAGGAAGATGTGGTTCATATATACAATGGAGTATTACTCAGGAATCAGAAAGGATGAATACCCAACTTTGGCATCAACATGAATGGCACTGGAGGAGATTATACTGAGTGAAATAAGCAGAGAAAGACAATTATCATATGGTTTCACTCATATGTGGAACATAAGGAATGGCATGGAAGACCATAGGGGAAGGGAGGGAAAATTGAATGGGAAGAAATCAGAGAGGGAAACAAACCATGAGAGACTATGGACTCTGGGAACCAAACTGAGGGTTTCAGAAGGGAGGGGCCTGGGGGGATGGGGTAACCAGGTGATGGGGATTAAGGATGGTATGTGTTGTGATGAGCACTGGATATTACATGCAACTAATGAATCATGGAACACTACATCAAAAACTGAGGGCACCTGGGTGGCTCAGTTGGTTAAGTGACCGCCTTTGGCTCAGGTCATGATGCCAGCGTCCTGGGTTGGAGTCCCCGAATTGGGATCCCTGCTTAGCAGGGAGTCCGCTTCTCCCTCTGACCCTCCCCCTCTCATGCTCTCTCTTCCATTCTCTCACTCTCAAATAAATAAATAAAATATTTTAAAAAACCCAAAAACGAATGTACTATATGTTGGCTAACTGAACATAAAAAAGAAAAAGGAAAAGGCATCACTGATAAAAGGCAGTGGATTTGTTTCTGCGGGGCTCCAGAAGAGAGAAAGAACAAAGGCCAGTGAGGCAAAGCCATATGAAGGCAGTTTTAAGTCATTGTAGGGAAGAACTTTGCAACAGACACACACACACACACACACACACACACACACACACACACACACTCTTAGCTGTGAGAGGGATGCCAACTTGATCATGTCACCTCCTTGTAAAACTACTGGATGGCTTCCCAGTGCTCTTAGGATAAAGTCCAAGTTCCTTAGGAGAGTTTACAAGGCCTTTTGTGGCAGGCCCTCCTATTGGTGCCCAGCCTCAGCTTGTCCCTGATTCCCCCTTACTCATCTGGCTGCAGCCACACTGACCTTCTTTCAGTCCCAGTGCACAATAAGGTCCTCCCCACCTCCCAGTCTTGAACATTTAGGTTTTTCTGCCTGGGTGGTCTTCCTTCTTTTCTATGCCAAACTGCCATTCATCCTTCAGGTCTTAGTTCTCTATCTTCAGGGAATCCTTCCTTCTTGGAGGAGGCCACTTTGTCCCCTGTGCTCTCCATCTTAGGATTTATCTTTACTTTTCTCACTTGATTTTTAAATAAATGTTTGTCTCAGGTGCCTGGTTGGCTCAGTCAGTTAAGTGTCTGCTTTTGGCTCAGGTCATGATCCTAGGATCCTGGGATCAAGTCCCACATGGGGCTCCTGGCTCAGTGGGGAATGTGGTTTTCCTTCTTCTGTCTTCCCTACTCATCTGTGAATTCCATGAGGTCAAGAAGCATATTTTCACTGTTAACATTCCAGAGTCTGAAACAGTGCCCAGCACAGATTTACTTAACATAGATGTACCGAGAGAGGAGCAAGTGGAGGTGGGAAGGAAGGAGAAAGGAAGAGACTCCTTGGAACCAAAAAGATTCAAGCAGAAGGAAAATAGTTGAAGATATTTCTGCACTGAGTGGGAAGATGGACCCAGATAAAGCTACTCAGCAAATATTTACTAGGCACATATGGTCTTCCAGATGCTATGTGCAGATGATACAGTACTGAATCAATCCCAACTCTAATGTATAAGGAAACTTCAGATTCTAAGAGCTGGTGATTAAATGAAGCAAATACATTTAGTACAGTAAGATGGAAAAAGAGCAAGAAAAAATGAACATGTATGGCATTCTGCACCACGCTTCCATCTGAAACTACAGTCATATCTAATTTCATTAAATACATAAGATTGACTTTGAATATTGGAATTACTTATTTTCAACAAGTCATAGCTATAATTAACAGAGAATAGAGAGAAATAATTAAGCTAATATCTTGTGGAAAACAACTGTGGGAATGAAAATAAGGAACCACCACAGGGATTCAAACTAACCTTTCTTGGTAACCACTGAGTACACACTTAAAACCCAACTGAGTTTGTTTGCACGGAGTCCTTCCAAAGAGTTCAAATAAGGTCGGTCAGAAATGAGAGAAATTTAAATTTCCCCTTTCCAGGGACCAGCAGTGAAAGTTTTTATTTAGAACCTATTGCTTTTCAAAATGTCACTTTCATGTTGTTCTGATGAAAGAATGAAGTCAGATCTGCAGCTCCTTCTGTGAGCAGGGGTAGGCAGAGTAGATCAGGAAGGTCAAAGGCAGAGCTGGCTCTGGGCTTGGAGAGGAAAAGCTGAACCCTTTGTTGATATTTCTTTGTGCAATTTGTTATTTTATTCTTCACTAGCTGGCCTACTCAGAGTTGCTTGGGAGCCCTGTGGAATTTTATGAAACACATATCTGCTCTTATTTGCCTATGAACAAGCTGCCCAGAGATGGCCTTGTGAGGAGTAGCTTGAAGGAAACCAGTGCCACAATTCATGTCCTCTGCCGTTGGGACAATGGGCAGCCACTGCTTTCTCTGTCCACAATGTCTTTTTTTTCTTTTTTTAAAGATTTTATTTATTTGACAGAGAGAAACACAGCCAGAGAGGGAACACAAGCAGGGGGAGTGAGAGAGGAAGAAGTAGGCCTCCCGCCGAGCAGGAAGCCCGATGTGGGACTTGATCCCGGGTCTCCGGAATCATGACCTGAGCCGAAGGCAGTCGCTCAACCAACTGAGCCACCCAGGCGCCCCTCTGTCCACAATGTCTTAACACCTTCTGCATATACTCTTATCCTCTTCTTGTACATCAGCAAGAGTTTGGTGCCTGGGAAGAGTCCTGTTGTATTTTAAGATAAGGAATACCACACCAGACTAGTTCACACAACCACAATAAGTAAGAAGACAGAGAGAGATTGAAGAATCTGTTTGGAGAGGAGATCATTAATGCAACAAGATTTTGGAGAAGGTGGGAAGGGTGGAACATGTGTGTGTTTATTAAACGGTCATTTTCAGACCGAGTTCAAAAGGTTCACCAAAAACACTCAGAGATCTCTAACTTGGAAACTAGTCAAGTGTACAACTTCTTTCTTGTTTATCTTTCTTCTTATCAAAGTAATAAAGTAAAATGATAATTCAAGGAAATTTTGCTGTTTGGTTCTCAGAATACAGCCACCATAACACAAATTTAAACCATACCAGCTTCTCTGCCTGGAAAATGTTTGGGTTTCTACTGATTGGAGCTGAATTAATTAGTAAATGTAAGAATCACATTTATAAACTTATAAATGCCTACATAATGAAATAAACCTGATAGGGCACATAATTTATTATTCTGGCATAGCCTAGGGGTAAAATACCTAGACATAACTTGTGCCAAAGCTCAATGCTAAAACCATGTGGAAAACTGGCTATCAAATTAATGGTGCAAGTACATGAAGCCAACTTCTGTGGCCGTCAGAAACCTAAGATTCATTGTCTCATTTTACTATTTTTCAAACCAATTAAATGACCCAACTCTGAGAAAATGTGACATTTACTAGGCATTTGAAAGTGCTTAATTTGATTTGTATGTCTGTGTCTTTGTACTTTTTTTCTAACTTTGTATTATGGAAATTTTCAAACATATACAAGAAAGAATATAATATAATGAAACCTTATATACCCATCACCCAGCTTCAAAATTGTTTCATTTACATTGCTACCCATTCCTCCAGCAAATTATTTTGAAGCAAACTCTGATAGCAATTTATTTCATCTGTGTCAATGTACTATAATTTTAACTCTTATTACCAGTGCTTACCTCCTGGGATTAAATTATGTATCAATAATAAATGATACACAATAAGAAAAATAGCAACAACTTTCTCAATAAATAATTTGTTAATAAAAATGAATTAATGAAAGCTAATATTTGTTGGGTGCTTACTACGTGCCAGGGCCTGGGCTGGGTGCCTTGTGTGCACTAGCTCACTCACTCCTTACAATAACCCTAACCCATAAATGTTATTATCCTCACATTTCAGATGAGAAGAACAAATGTAAGCAGATGAAGGGACTTGCCCTGAGAAAGATACAAATTAAGTAAAAATGAAATAAAATTAAAACATATTTTGAATATAGAATAAAAGCAAAGCATAAAGGACACTTGATATTTTACCTGGGTTTAAAATATAGGGCTTTGAGAATAAAAGTAAATGTGGCAAAATATAAAAATTGGTGAATCTGGGTGAAGATACAGGGGGGCTCATTATATTATTATTGCAAGTTGGTATTTTAAGTAATTTTCCAAATAGAAAGTTAAAACTTCGAAGTGAGGCCATTTTTTCTAAATTAACAAAATTCAAGGAAGACCTCAACTGACATTCATAATGGGCCAAGATTTCTCTTATTTGGGATCCCTCTGAAATGAGAACCTAAGTCAGACTTAGGTTTAGGTCAGTTTTCAGAGGAGTCTTAGTTGGGAGGGCAGGGTGATCTCAGGAAGCAGAAGGAAGGGAATGAGGAGGGTGACATAGAAAAGAAAAAGACAACCCAGCAATGCATTACCTATCAATCTCTCATAATGCTGGGACCTGTGGTAGCCAGCCTGCACGATGGCCTCCAATGATACCTACCTCTTTGTAGTCACCTCTGTTGTGTGTCTTCCCAGAACCCACCAGGGTTGGTCTGAGTAACCAATAGCAACAATAGAAGTAATTGTATGTCACTTCTGAGATTAGGTCATAAAAAAGACTGTGGCTTCCATTTGGGGAACTGGCCCTTATTCTCTCAGACCATTCACTCTGGGAAAAGCCATGTGGTGAGGAGCCCCAGAAATAGGACTATATGACCTAGTGAAACCTCCTGCCAATAGCCACATGGGTGTGTTGAAAGTGAATCCTTCGAACCCATACCTCAGATGACTGACACATTGGTTGCAGCCTTGTGAAAGACTGAGCCAGAACCATCCAGCTAAACTGCTCTCTGATTCCTGACCTACAGAAACTATGAAATAAGAAATGTTTGTTATTTTAAACCAAGTTTAAGGCAGTTTGCCACATAGCAACAGGTAACTAATACAGGACTCTTTGAGGAATACCTCAAAAACCCACCAACGATTGGGAGACTAGGGCATTTATCAGCAAAATCCCAATCCCAGAGTGGGCACTGGAGGTGGGATGCTATCAACATGCCAGAGCTAACAACTGCAATCAGAGGTAGGCTAGAGTATGTGAGGTGCAGGCACCAATAAGCATCCACTGAAGTGTCTTATGACAGTAACATTTTTAACTTTGCCAGGACAAGATATGGGTCTCATATAACACAAAGCTCTCCTTAGGAACTCTTCCTCTTTATTTCCTCTTTACTGTATTTCCTTTTATAGTAAAATGTAAGACTCTTTATTTACTATCTTAGTCTTCCAAATTCTGCAAAGTTCATCTTACAGAAACATTAACATAGGCAGAACTGGAATTTTTAAAGATTTTTTTTTCTGATGGAAAAAGTCATCTGTTATTAAACTATTTTTGAAAATATAAGAATACTCAAAGAATAAAACTTAAAAACACCAAAAAATACATGATTCATAGATGATCATTGTCAAAATTTTGTGCCACTTACTATGCTGTAAAAATGCATATACATCTTTATTGAAAACATATCAGTCATAGTTTTATAGACTGCTTTTATCACTAACAAATATACTGAGAACAATTTCCAGTATAAAGTAATACCGCTTTACTAATGAAATCTTAAATACACAATTCAATAAAAAACAGCAATATATCTTATCAAGTTTCAATTATGTTTTCCAGTATGAGGAAGTTACCAGTTAGAGCTTTGGGCAAGTTAAGGTGTGGCATCATTTATTTAAGCAAACATTAAATAAACCTCATGCCTTGATCCCTGAGTGCATACTGAAATATCTTCTAATTGTGTTATTTTTCAATCTCTTTTAGAATTTTTAATTAAAAATAAAAATGGCCTGAGCTAGTGGGTCAACTTCCTATCTTCATTTGCTGAGCCAGGAGCCTGGCCTTATACTCATTCCATACTTGTTTCTTGACCAGGTGCTCCCTAATGGCCACCTCTACGAGGTAGGCACATACCAGCTCTAAAGTAATTCTCCTGAATTCAACTCTGGCTTTCACTAGAAACAAATTTTGGGGAATAAAAATGCATTATGCTCCACTAATCTAGAAGAGAAGAACAAATACAGGGAAGTTTAGTTGTTTAATTCACAAAAGAAATGTATTTGAGGATCAAACATAACTTTAAAGGGTTAGTGTGCCCCTCAATCCAAGGGTCTAATCAATCAACATGGATGTATGGGGGGGGTGTTTATGACTTATCTACCCAATCTGGGAACCAGGATGGCAAGTGCAAAATTCATTTGGGTCCATCCAGTCCTGACATCCCTCCTTACCAATATCTTAAGGGAATCTGCACAAGGACTCTCTATAAAAGGATTAGTTAAGAAAATATAAACTCTAGGGGAAAGGGGAAAGATGGCAGAGAAGCAGGAGACCCTGTTTGAATGGGTTCTCTGAAGTGAGCAAAATATCTACCAGAACACTCTGAACACCTATGAAATCAGTCTGAGATGTAAAACTATATACTTCTGGATCACTACAGGTGCAGAAGAGCATCAGTGCAGAGGTAAAGTGGAGTGGGAGCACTCGAACTGAATTCGGAAGATAAACAGAAGGAGGAGGGAGCCACCAGAAGCGACCCATTGGAATGTAATATCCCAATAGGAAAGTTCCCTGTGCTTGGGGGCCAGCATCAATTTGGAATCTAGTTAAAAGCACTCAAAAACAAAGGGTCTTAAGGGGCAACTGGTGGAATCTGATGGCCATGGACATAGACATAAACCTGCAGTCCCAGGAAGGCCGAGCTGGCACCTGCCCATGCCTGAGTGAGCCCAGTGGGGACTGCTGCTGGCACCACTGCTTGGGCTTGACCCCCACCCACGCTGGAGGCCCCTCAGCCCACAGCCTTCCACGTGATGTATGTGCGGGACCACTGGATCCGAGGGCACCCAGCATGGAAGCGAGCTCCAGAAAGCGGTCCCAGCATTGGCAAGCTCTTCCAAATCAATATCACTCATGATTTCGGTGGAACAGGGGTACAGAGACAAGTGGGGGTCTCGGGCGACCACTGTGGCAGTGACTGGATGGAGAGATAAAGAGCTTCCAGGACAGGCAAGGTCTAAGAGATTATGTGACCACCAGGCCAGCACAATAAGAAATATTAAGGTGGCGGTTCTATAAAAGAGGAAAGAATCCAAGAGTGACACAGAACAGAAATTTACAGAGTCAATCTACAGAAACAAGAACTTCATAGGCAACATGTCAATAAAAACATTTCTTTCAATAATCACTCTCAACATGAATGGCCTTAATGCTCCCATAAAACGGCACAGGGTTGCAGACTGGATAAAAAAACAGGAACCATCCATATGTTGTCTACAAGAGAAACATTTTGAATCTAAAGATACATCCAGACTGAAAGTGGGGGGATGGAGAACCATCTTTCATGCCAGTGGGCCTCAAAAGAAAGCTGGGTAGCAATTCTCATATCAGACAAATTAGATTTTAATCCAAAGACTGTAGTCAGAGATACAGAAGGACACTACATCATTCTTAAATGGTATATCCACCAAGAAGATCTAACAACTGTAAATACTTATGTCCCCAACATGAGAACACCCAACTACATAAACCAATTGTTAAGCAAAATGAAGAGTCGTACTGATACAAATACATTAATTGTAGGAGATCTTAACATACCACTCTCAGCAATGGACAGATCATCTAAACAGAAATTCAACAAAGAAACAAGAGCTTTGAATGACACATTGGACCAGATGGACCTCATAGATATATTCAGAACACTCCACCATAAAA